>PVKA01006922.1:0-80701 GCA_004027165.1 Ctenomys sociabilis
GTCTCTGGAGCTGGGCGGGGGCGGGCGGGATGGAGCAGGACGGCGGAGTCGGCCGCGCTGTCTCTGGCCGGTCTCAGGAGCCCTTTTGTTTGATTTTAGATATTGTCCAGCTTCTTATTTAATTTCACCTATAATACATTGGTTGCTAAGGAGAGTGTCATTAATTTCATTTCCATATGTTACAGGGTTTCTTTTGTCATTTATTTCCTGTTACACTGCTCTGTGGTCAAACAGTATACATGGGATAATTTACGTTTTCTTTCATAAACTTGAACATGTCCTATGGACTATTATGTGGTCTATCTTGGAAAATGCCCCATGTGCAGCTGAAAAAAATGTATATTCCAATGTTGTTGGGTGGAACATTCTATATATGTCCACTAAGTACAAAAGTTTGATTCAATTCTGCTACCTCTTTGCTATTTTTTTTTTGTCTGTTTTTCCTATATTTTTTAGATAAGGTGGTGTTAAACTCCCCGGTTAAGGCTGTGATATTAGTTATTAGATTTTTCATATCCTTTAAACTTTGTCATATCCAGTTGGGTGCTCCCTTATTTGATGCAGACATATTTATGACTGTTATCTGTCATCTTCAATTTTCCCCTAACCAGTAAATAGTGATCTTCTTTATCTCATTTCACCATTCTTGACTTGAAGTCCAGATTATCTGTGAACAGAATAGCTACCCCTGCTTTTTTCAGAAGTCATATGGCATGTAGTATTGTTTTCCATCTTTTGACTTTCACCCTATGAATTTCTTTATGGGTAAAATGCATTTCTTATATACAGCATATAGTTGGATTTTGTTTCTTAATCCACTCTGCCAGTCTATTTCTTTTTGGTGAATTGAATCAACTTACATTGGTGGTTATAATCAATATGTATTGACTTTGGTTTGTCATGTTATTTTCCTATTGTTGGTTCCTTACATTTTCCCTGTGTTTTATAGTTTGCTGTGTTTGGTGACCTTTTGTGTTGTCACTCTTAGAATTGTGGGTATTTTGATCCCTTTCTAGAATATCTTTTAGTATTCTGTGTAGTGTTAGTTTGGTCATCATGTTTTGCTTTCTGTATTTAGAACAGGGTCTATGGGTTGTAAAGGGTTTCCGTAGGTAGTTCAGACTCACTGTGATTCTCTTGCTTTTAGCCTCTCAAGGGCCGGGATTGCAGGTGTGCACCTCCACACACAGGGTCACTCACCGTTTGAGCATGCCCTGCAGGCAGGGCCGGCACAGCATGCTGAGGATCAAATCCCAGCTGCTGCACTCTGCCTAAGAGCGCTGAGCAGCCTGCAGAGCTATCAGGCCAGTCCTTATGAGAAAGATTCTTTTTTTCCTTTTCTTTTGCTGGCTCAGGCTGCCTTAATTGTGGATCTGGTACAGCATGGGGAGCTGGGTATCAAACTTCAATCCTCTGCACTTGACTGAGTTTGCCCAAGCAGGCACTTTAAACAACTAAGCTAAGCCAGAAGTACCCGCAAATTTCTTTTGTTATTCTTTTTCATAGAATATTTGATTTCTCCATTAAACTTGAAAGAGAGTTTTGTAGGGTATATCAGTCTAGGCTAGAATTTGTTTTCTTGAAGGACTTGCAGTACTTCACTCCATGCTCTTCTTGACAATGATTTGTGAGGAGAAATCTGCTGTTATTCTGATGGGTTTCCTTTAAATGTGATCTGTTTCTGTTATCTAGAAGCTTTTAGTATATTGTTGTGCTGTTCCTGGAATCTTGAATTATATATATGGGTGTAGTTTTATTGAGTTGATATTATTTGGAGTTCTATATGTCCAAGTTACCTGAATGTCAGATTGTTTCCCCATATGTGGGAACTTTTCTGCTATTACTTCTGCCTGTATATTTTTAATGTCATTTGTGTTGCCTCCTTCTTTGTCTATTAGTCTTATGTTGTTTGTCTTTGTATCATCTTGCAGATGTTGAATTATTATTTCCTGGATCCTATTTTTTTTGTATTTTAGGGAAGGGTCTACAGGGTGCTCAGGGTCTCACTACTAGATAGGTCTTGTAGTGATCCGCCCGTTTACAGCCTCCCACGAGCTGGGATTACATGCACTTACCACCACACCCAGTCTCAAATGCCATCTCAGTGCATCCTGAATGTGGAGCCAGCACGGCAGGCCTGAGGATCAAATCCCTGGCCTCTTTACCTGTTGCAGGCACTTTAATCTGTTGCATTATTTATCTGGCCCTCTGGTTGTTTTTAAGACAGCTTTCCTTACCTTTTCACTAGCTGAAATATTGTCTTCAAGTCTGAACATATATCTATACCTTCATTCAAATTGTTTTGCCAAGTCGTGATTGAGTTTTTAATTTCCTGTATAGCTCTTTGAATCTACTTCATACATTCTATTTCTTTCCTATATTGTTCATTCAAGGTTTCCATCATTTTTCTAGTCTATTTTTTTAATCAGTGTCTTATTTAGAAATGTATAGCAATTCTTTCATTGGAATTATCATTTCTTTTTTTTACCAGTGAGATTATCACTGATCTGATTTCCTCTATATTCTTCTACAGTTGTTTCTTTACTTTAATTGATATTATTTCAGATATTTCAGGTATGTGGTTTCCAATTTTTTCTATGCTAATATATCCTGTGTTTGTCCTGAGTGGACTCAGGTCCTAAGAGTGCATTTTGCTCCTTCTTTTTGTTATTTTCTATTTCAGAAATAACTCTTTATTTTGATTTCTGTGATACCTATTTGTAAAAGTTTGATATTAAGCAGCTGAATCACTGGAGTCAGACCCTCTCTGAAAAGTCTTTTTTTAATCTTGCCTAGCTCAGAGATTCTTTATTTTTGTGTTCCCCAAAATTTTGCATTTTGTATTGACTGAAAGTGATATATTGGATTCTGTTTATTACTGTCCTTTTTCCTTCAGTATGGGGCTTTGGTGAAGTTATTACCCAAGCACCTCACAGTATTAATACCCAAGGAAAATCATGTGTTTAAAACAGATATGGTTTCCTATGTATGGTAAAACAATTGGCAGTACTAATAACAGCTAGTGAAATTTAGAAATTGACACACTTTTGTAATTAATGGGTTTGTGCTTTAGACCATAGGAGCAAACTTTATAGCTGTATAACTAGGCAGATATTAAATTGAAATTTGTTTAAATTAATGCCTCTGAGTTCTGTCTGGAGACCTTCCCTTTAAACACCTGGAGTCTTTTAGGCAGACTAGCTTACCCCAATTACCTGCTGCCAGCTCTGTGTCATAAGAATGCTCCTGCAGTTCTGAGCGTCAGTCTGGGCTCGGCTGAGCCCAGCATTATGGAATGTGCTGGCTGTGCCTGCTGGCTTCCGGTCCCAGGGCTCCTTCCTGGTAGGTTTGCCAAGGTAGAATGCAGAAATTTTTGTCTCTGTGTTTGTCTTAATCTCTAGGGTGTGGCGTAATATGTTATGCAACAATAGATAATGAATTCCCATGCTAGTGGTGGCAGGATGGGTGCCACCACAGTGAATACTTAAATAAGGCTCAGTGGCATCCTCCAGTTTCAATCATGTTTGGAAAACCATTATCTGAAAACATGAAGAGGAAAATATCTGAAATAAACACTCAATAAGTTTTGAATTGATGCGATTCTGAGTAGCATGATACAATGTCATGTCTTGTCCCTCCCTTCCATGAAAGGGAGTCATCCCTTTGTGACCTGCTACCAGGCATTAACTCTCTTACTAGCTTGGTTGTCAGAACTTTCCCAACTCTGAAACACTTATATCTAATCTAGAAGGCCAGTAGTAACAGAATGCTATGTAGCTATGTCTGTATCACTCACCTCACACCTCACGTTGGCATTGTGTCATCACAAGGAGCAGAGCGTACAGAATGATAAGACAATTTGAGGAGGGCTGGCCAAATAGCTCAGTGGGTTAAAGTACCTGCCTGCAAGCAGGCTCAGGAGTGGGAGGTTAGATCCCCAGACCTACTGTGCTGGCCCATCCCCGGGGAGCACTGGGATGGCAATTGAGACTGGGCATGGTGGCACCTGCCTGTAATCCCAGCTCTTGAAGGCTGTAAACAAATGGATCACTATGAGTCAAATCTAGTAGTGAAACCCTAAACACCTTGTAGACCCTTCCCTAAAAATACAAAAAATAAAAAGACAATTTGGAGAGTGAGGATGAAACCATATTCAGCTAAATGTTATCACAATATGTTGTTATAATTGTTGTATTGCATTATTGCTGGCAACCTCTTACTGAGAATCTTAGTTACCTTTCTTGATGTGAAACAAAATACCCAACGTTCAAATTTAAATGAGTAAAATTTTATTAAGCTCATAACTTGCAGAGGTTTCAGTCCATAATCTACTAGCTTCAAAGCATGATCGTACGTGGCACAGGGGCAACAGTTCATGCTTGTGAAAGGCAGCAAAAGCAACCAGAGAGAGGAGCAAGCCTCTGCTCATCTTTTGAGTTGTGTGCAGGTGACCTGCCCTAGGGCGGGTGCTGCATTCGCACCTCCAGTCCCAGCGCTAGACAATGAGTCAGTTACAAACTCTAGTTTCAGCCACTTCTAGAAAACCCTGCACCCCATGACCACCTGAGAGTTTAGGAGGCACATCCATGTGTAAACCATAGCACTGTGCTTAATGCGTAACATGAACCTTAATATAGATGTGTAAATAAAGTAAGAGTCAGGCTGTGCTAGCACCTGAGAGTTTATGCATCCACTGAGGTCTTGGGATGTCTACTCTGCAGATGAAGGCAGCTCTGGCAGTGACTTTTGAACCTAGCAGTATCCAACCTCCGGAAGGAATGACTTAAAGTTAGCAGACCGTTCTTAGAATTCTAGAAGTTACAATAGAAGATAAGGAGCTTGTATCTGCCTCATCTAGTTCCAGAAAGATTTGCAACTGCCTGCAGTAAACTGCTAAGTAAAAAATGTACCTAATTACCTGGGTGCTCTAGCTAAAAAGATTTCTAAGAAAATTGTTGAACACAGTGCTATTGTGTTGTTTATAGCAAGATGTAAAAGTAGAAGTTAAACTGTGGAAAGAACTGCTAACAGAAAAGTGTGCAGACTTGCTGGCTTTGAAGTGCTTCAACTTTCCAAATGACAAATGATACCAAAATTGAGAATTGACTCCTGAGCAAATATGGAAACTAGAACATCACATGGCCAAGAAGGTCTAGGGGTGATGCAGAGGCTGTGGCTGGAAATACTTCTGTAATAGGGCAGAAAGACCAAAGGCGGTACCAAATCAAAGTTTCTTTAAGGATTAAGGACCAGCTTCAAAGATCTTTTCAACAACAACAAAATTCTTTGGCTCTAGCAAGCTTAAAGTTGCTATTCCTCAGCAGTCGCAGCTGGAGTGCTTGGGAGTAAGAGGAGGGCTTGTCACAAAGACTTCTGCATCTAAATAAATAATTCCCATAAAGAAGCATAGAAGGGATGCTGATATGCAGGGAATTATAACCACAGAAACCAGAATACTTTGCCTGAAAGGGAGAAGCGTAGTACAAATGGAAATAGATATTAAACTCTTAAAATTATACTGAAGGTAAATCAAGATGCCCATCTACCCACCCACTGTACTTTCCATAGGGAGACTGATGTGGAGGAGAAGAGGGACGCAGAGATCAGAAACCAGATGCCTTTGTGCAGAGACCTGAGTTAAAGAGAACTGTTTCTGGACCTGAAAACAAATCAAGAATTTTTTAAAGCATTTGTTAACTTAGACTTTAGAATTACTACAAATGGATGAATGCCTAACATCATTATTCTTTCTAATTAAACTAATGTTTTTGATTAGAACATAATTGTATACACTAACAGGCTAAACTAAGCAGAGTGTTCCCAAAGTATGATGCCATTTATCTGAGAACAGCAGAGCACTGTGATGGGAATGCATGTGCCGTCGTCAGCTGTTGGCGTGTGTGAAGAGATGGGAAAAATGAAGATTTTAAAGACCAAAATGAGAAGGAATACTTTGGTTCTTTCAAACATAATCCTTGGCCACACAGTGACTAATAGGAATGGTACCAGTCCAACGGCAAGCAGACAGTTGCCAGGCAGATAGCTTGTGGAGTACTTTTTACATAATAATGACCACCTCCCTGTAAGCCTGAGGCTCTAGCAGTCATCTGTGGCCATGACTGTCATGCAATCCTAATCAGGGCGTCCCAGCTTTATTTACTTTATGAGGTGAGGTTGACCCAAGTGGCTCCACTTTGATCCAGAGAATTTTCATATTTGTTTTGCAAACCTTGTGGAATATGACATGAAGTTGTGATTAGTGTGTATATCGTGCATTGATGAAGTCAAGGTTATCAGCATTTGCATCGTCTTCAACATACACATTTCTCCAGGAATGTCTCATGCAAGTATTATATCCCTTCTGCAGTATTAGATTGGTGTGTTTGACAATTACTGTCTCTTTGGTTAAGTAGAACTAAAGGTAAAGAGATGTGCTCTCCAGATATGATATAGAAGGAATAATACCCTAGCAGCTCGTCTGCACCAGAATTGAATCGAAGTACTGAGATTTGAGAGTTTAGCTAATGGTACAACAATATGATACTGCTGTAGATCTTGAGAGAGGGTGAGGATGTTTGACCTGTAGTTGGGTTGTATATTACTGGAATCAGAGAACAAAGTAGAATAGAGGCTATACTATTTATACGTTTGGAACACCTAATAGAAGCAGCAAGTTTTAATATTTACTAACTATAATACTTTAAAGAAAATATTTTTGATCCCTAGCACCACAGGCCATGCTGGCCCCATCCCCAGGCACACTGACCAGGCCACCAAGATAGGACATGGTGGCATATACCTGGAATCCCAGTGCCAGGGAGGCTGAAAACAGGAGTATCACTATATGAGTGTGAGCTGCATAGTGAGACCTTGTACCAAATACATAAAAAAGAAAATATTTAACCTAAATTTCCTTAATATTATATGTATTGTATGTGGTGCTCCATAATTATTTATAATGAATTCTAGCAAAATTCTCCAGATAGTAATTCTATTGTTTTATAGCACGTTTCTGCTCTTTTTTTTTTTCTTTTCTTTTTTCTTTTTTGTTTTTGTCCTTTTGATACATTATCTCTCTAAGCAGTTTAAGCCAGCCTTGAGCTCACTTTGTAGCCCAGAGTCCCAGGTTGTTCTGGAACTTGCAACAACCCTCCTACCTCTGCCTCCTGAGTGCTGGAATCATAGACATGCACCACAAACCTGGCCATATTTGTCTATTTCATAATTTCTTTTGATTTTTACAGTGTTCCAGAGATCCTGGATCACACTTTGTTAATCTCATGATTAATTAATATAATGCTCTATTTTCTCCTTTTATACTATGAAGAAGCCCACTAACTACTTGCTAGAGAAATGTGCAAGCCCTGTATGCTCTTTTGGAAGACTATAAGCACAAAATAATTTTAAGTTATTAATGTGTTCTGTTGAAAAACAGTGTATCATGAGACTGGGCATGGTAGCACATGCCTGTAATCCCAGCCCTTGGGAGGCTGAAAACAGGAGGATCACTACAAATCTAATCTGTGTAGGGAGACCCTGTAGACCCTGTACTAAATACAGAAAAGAAAAGAAAAGAAAAGAAAAGAAAAGAAAAGAAAAGAAAAGAAAAACAGTGTATCAGTCAATGCTTACCAGACAAATAGATTTGGGCTGGGGATATAGTTCAGTGGTACAGTGCCTGCCTCACAAGTGAAAAGTCTTAAGTTCTATTTCTGGTACCAAACAATAGACAAAAAGCACAAAAAGGGGCAGGGGGAACAGATATAAGGCAAGATACACAAAGCTATAGGGACTAACACTACTGGCTTATAAGATCCACCCAGAGAGTCATTGGTGGAAGAGCATAAGAGTTAACTGAAGGGCTGCGTCTGGGAGCCAGTCAATGACCCGGAGCTCACTGCAGTGTCCCGTGTGCCTCTGTATCAGGAGGGTGAAGGCAGTGGTACAGAGGTCAGGAGACAATGCTTACACTGAAGGCGAGGGCAGTAGTCACCTTCGTTCTTTATGTTTGTTTTATCCTCTCAAGCAAAAAGGCCATTGGTTGATGCTGCTCACACCTAAAATGTAGAGTCCTCCGTCTTCAGTAAATCCCTTGTGCCACACTCAAAGCTATACTGATCCAATTTAGTTGCATATTTTTTTTTTTTACTAAAGTTGGCAAAATTAGTTAATTGTCACAACCAGTCTATTCATGGGACTATGATGCAGCAAGAATTACCTCAAAAATGATAAGAATAATTTGCCTTTGATATTAAGCAAATTTTCCAACATATTTTTCATGCTTATAGCTGATCAACAGATTTTGAAGTTAA
The DNA here is from genome assembly GCA_004027165.1 of Ctenomys sociabilis. Classification (NCBI taxonomy): domain Eukaryota; kingdom Metazoa; phylum Chordata; class Mammalia; order Rodentia; family Ctenomyidae; genus Ctenomys; species Ctenomys sociabilis. Next base: position 8,313 of record PVKA01006922.1, read on the forward strand.
CTGTATACACATACTTATTTATAACTTTTTTAAACAATGAAAGTGTTTTGCCACTAAATATGTTTTAAATAAGAGATCAAATCAGAACTAGCAAATCAAAGATTTGTGACCACAATTTAATGCTTTTGAAAAGTTATTTTCTTGTTAAGGTAGCAAACTGAACTCTTCACCATATCAAACCTCTTAAACAACTCAGGCCTGAGGTTTACATATACATACATGCAGAAGCTTTTGAACAAAATCAAAATTATTTCTATAAGAAATTTATTTATATTAGATAAGCCTTTTCTAACATTATTCACCAGCTTCTCTTGAATAAAAATCTGAGTTTTCTCATTTTAACATAACACTTCTGAGTCAGGGAGATAGTTCAGAGGTATAAGTGCCTGCTTGGCATACACAAGATACTGAGTTCGATCCCCAGTATTGCAAACAAACAAACAATGGCTGGGGAGACAGCTCAGTGTAATAAAAGTGTGCCTGGCAAGTGCAAGGTCCTGAGTTTGATCCCTGGTACAAAAAAAAAAGAAAGAAAACTCAAAAGATAACACTTCCCATACATCTCGGTTAAGTGCATTACTTTGTCCTGGAGACTTATTTTTCTTTTCCTTTGTTGAGTATCTCAGGAAATAAACATGATTAAAAAGAAAACAAATATGAAAATGCATTAAACAGCTTTTTGGGTGAGTGTTTTCAAATGTCCAAGCAAGCACTTGCAAGTCAGAATCCAGAACCTTTGTTATTTCCCAGATTGCTCCACTAAAATGATACATTCATTTTTGTTGATGATTTGCTCCCTTGTACAAGTTTGTCTTTTGCTTTTTACCACAGCTGCAGAGGAACAAGTATTTCTTTCTTTCCTCTGTTTAAAATAAGCAATAGACAAGCCTAGAGCTCAAAACAGGTGCAAAAGGGGCCAGGGAGATGGCTTAATGGAATAAGTGCTTCCCTGGAAAGTGCAAGGGCCTGAGTTTAATCCCAGGTTCCGAAAAATAAAATTAAATACCTGTAATCCCATCACTGGAGAGGCTGAAACAGGAGAATCACTGTGAGTCTAAGCAGCATAGTGAAACCCTGTACCAAATAAATAAATAAATACAATAAATACATAATCCCAGGATCATGGTCTGACTATTATGGCACAAGTTGAGCCTATCTTGGGAACAGTGTTTACTTTTGACAGTGCAGATCAGATACAGTAAAGACATGACCTTATTAATCATGTATTATGTGAAACGAGCAGGATGGTGCTCTACTTGTGTACACAAAAGATTTGGCATCAGGTGAAAGATTTTGGTGAGTAGCTCGGGAGATATTGCTGCAATAACTAACTCAATTTGTGTTTTAATCTTCAGATAGAATATCTTCTGTGTATTCTTAGGTAGATGCCATGTTTCCAATCATATTATATAACCATATTTGGTGGGTTGTGTTTGGCCTTAAGTAGTATATTTAATCTAATAATTGAAAATTATTTTCTTTATACAATATGCTTGCCATATTTGATAAAGGCAGATGTATGTAGTAAACAAAATGATCCATATGTAACTAATTTTCCCTTCCTTATGTAATTTTAGAAAAACAATTTATAGCCAAATATATAATAGAAGAAAAAATATACATTTTAGTTATTGTGAAGATTGAATGACACAGGGCAAGCAAAGTAGGCTTGTGGTGATATTTAAATAATATTAGTTCTCTTGCCTCATGCATTTTAAACTATTTTATACAGGCCAAAAAGAGTTAATTTAATTGCTCGTCATTGAGCTATTCTTTTTTAATATTAAGCTAGTCCTACATGCCATTTACAAAATAACAGGCACTCTAAATAACTTTAGTTAGATTTTGGACTATTATATTTATGAAAGGAAAATCTCTAAATCCAGGCACAAGTTTAAAATTTTCAGCATTAAACTGAACATCATGCTTACTAAAATTTAAGCAAAAATATTGCTTCAATTTCTTGGAAAATATTAGCCATAAAGTACTAGTATTTTTCAATCTGAATCTGGAAATGAATTTAGAAACTGAAATATTTATTCTACTAGTATGATGACCAAAGTTTATTTAAGTATATATTTCCAAAGATCTTCTTGTATTACTTCCTCTCAAACACAAGTATTTTTGTAAATTGTACAAAATTTACATTGTAAATTGAATTTATCTTTAATTGGCAGAAAAATGATTTTCTGATATTATGTAAGTTAATTTTATAATCCATTGCTTTTATTTTATTTTTTTTTTTCAGAACTGAGGATTGCATTCAGGCCCTTTCACTTGCCAGGGAAGACCTTATTCTACTGAGTCATCTCCCAGGCCCTTATTGCTTTTAATTTAGTACTTATAGACAATAAAATTCCTTTTCCCTTAACATGTGTTATTTGCTCATTGTCCCATTTCACATAACGAGTTACCTGGATCTTTTGATCTTATAGGGGAAACATCATAGAATAGGGGTCTTTTCCCAAGAAATATTGTACTTAAAATGGCAAGAGCCACATTTAGCTTCTAAGTCTATAATTAGCTATGATTGATAGACTCCATGTGTCTCTACTGCATGTATATTATCAATAATTCCTGGAGACATTATTTTCACTTGAGAATATGACAAAACAGTAAAGTTAACAAACCCACACAACTGAATTTGGAGTCTGCGGTTGAACATAAGAATTGACATCCAGTTTTGCTTTATTGGCCCAAGTATGGACGTCACATAGCCAAATTTGACAATAAACATGAAAGTATAGCCCACATAGAGGCACTTCACACTGTTATGGCAAAGAACATGACTACGTAATTCCTTTATTGGAAGGGAATTGATATTTGGGAGCAACAATATTCTTTCTTTTTCTCCTTTCATCCTCCCTACACCTTTTTTCATACCCCTTTTTCATTTTCTTTGATCTTTTCTTCCACTTCTCCCTTCTTACCTCCTTCCTTTACTGCATGAGAAATTCTCTAAATCTTGCTTTCTCTCCCATTCGCAGACAAAACCAAGGCTCCTAATGCAGCCGATGAGGGCCTCTACAATTTGCTCTTGAGTAGTCCCATAGCCTTAGCCTTGGCCTTCTTTCCTTTCCTGTTAATGAGGATCGTGTTCTGGAAGTGTAAGAAGGAAGGGTTTTCGAAGGGTCAATATAATAAGCCAAATGCTGCTGAAAGTGTTTCTTCATTTAAGAAAAATAAATATATTTAGACTTGGAAGGAAAGAGTTTCAGTGGAACTACAAGAGCAAGAACTTGAAAAGCAGGTTTCAAAGATGACTAGAGAATTTCATTGGATACAAGAATAGCAGAGACCCAAAGAGATCAGGGGAATGCTCAGGAAACTTAAGGCACATGGGAAGTCTAGAGAAAGATTTTTGAAAATGTATTTAATACAGGAGAAAATTGAGTTCTTAATGTGTGCTGATTTAGATAATGTGATGAAAGATTAAAATTAATATTGTATAAATGTACCACATAGAGCCGGAAGCAATATTTGTGGGTCAGCAAGATGAGTGAGCTGTGGTATAATGAAACATGGCATTAGCTAGGAAAATATGTGTGTCACTTTGGCAGGCCTAGAATAATGGGGCCAAGGACACACAATGTGGAAATGGAGGCAAGAAGATGAGTAGATATGATTATAGTAACTTACAGAAGATTCTTTTGGCTTACTTTACTTTTGTTTTCTATTCATTTTTTATTTTTTTGAAGAGAGTATAAATTAGAATTAAAGCAGAAAAAATGACAAGTGATACAGAATTTCACTTAACAGAGTAATATGAATTTCACAATATTTATTGTAATACATAGTGACATCTTCCAACCAGTTATACATATTACCAGGCATATACATGTAAAATTGGAAGAGGAAAGAAAAAGAAAAGAATGCATATGAAATTAAGATGAGAAAAAGTACAAACAATTGAAAAAAGTGCACAAAACAAATTAAGTATCATTTGCTCCTTACTTTGTTAATGAATAAGCAAGCACGTTTCTCAGCGTAACGTAAGAATTAAGGTAGAAGTATAGTTACTATTTTGAGAACAGAACAGAAGAAAATGCATAAAATCAGAGAAATGGTAAAGTAAGGGATTCAGTGCAGATATCTGGAGCACTCTGCAGTCTGTCTTTTGTTTCTTCATAACACCATCAGTATTTAGACCTGTTGTCAAGTGCATAGTGTGTTACCTGAAGGATTTTGGCTTCGATAAAGAGAGAAACACAATAAAAAGTGCATTTCTAGCTTTGGACCCAAAGTAATCCTGTAGTTGCATTCAATTTAATATATAAAAAGTTTTTAACACATTTTCACTAAAATCAGAAATAAAATGTTTTGCCCACTAAGATCACAAATAAAACTTCTTACCTTTTTTTAGTTAAAAACAAGACCAATATAAGAACAGACAATGGGTTTTTTTTTTAAATCAGATGCACACGGGTAGTACTAGCGCTTTCTAACAGGGATGAAACCTATCCAGAGATGGTCCATTAACAAAAAATTAAGCTGCTTTGTTCTTAAATGACACTTGACCTGGTGAACATGGTCCCATCCATCAGAAGCCCCTGTGGTCCAGCAGTGTGGTCAATGAAAGATTTCAAGAGGTGTCAGGAAACAATTTGCATATAAATTCAGTTAGCTGGCATGGTTCCTCTGGGAAAACTGGATTACAGCTCTTAGACATGAAAGGGAAAGCAGCATTAGAGGTTAAAGTACATTAGAGGTTGCTGCGGGGTGATGCGTCTTTTAGCAGAAAGCCACTGACTGAGATTACACTTGTGACCACAAACACAGTCTTTGTCGTGAAGGGTGATGGATCATCTTGCACTAGAGAGGACATTGTCCTGATTTGTCATTGAACAAAAATTGCTATCACTTTCCTGATACCCCTCCATTCACCTAGAAAGCAGTTTCAGCGAAATGATCCCCAAGAACGACACAGCCAAGGAGTGGGACAGAGGCAGGGTCACGTCACAAATAAATGTGCATTTGCAGTTTGCTTCATTTGCAATTTAAAACTCAAAGGCAGCTCTGAATATCCAATTTTGTCATTTTTTTGTTTTCTGTTTCAATTATTATGTATTAAATAGAGTTGTATGCTAATTTAAATACATAAAAAACGTGATGAGCTTTGTTTGTTCCAAGGCTGGGTGTTGCTCTGTTGTTCAGTAGACCTTGAATTCCTGAAGTCAGGCCTTCCTCCTGTTCAGCTCTCTAAAGAGTTGAGCATTCCTTTTCCTGTACTTGTAAGAGTTTTTTATTTATAGTTCATTTAAAAGTATTTTATGTGCTCTGGGAAAAAAAAAAAAGAAACCAAAGAAAAAAAGAAGAGAGAAAATGCAAAATCTAATCTTCCATAAAGTTGTCGCTGCTATTTCATTCTGTAACTATGGAAATATTATTAATTCATTGAAAATCATGAAATAAAACTGTGTCAAATGCAAACAAAGCCTCATGACTAGAGATTAAAAGAACAACAAAAGATTGAGGTTTGACAATGTGTAATGTGTAAATAAATGCTGGCAACTTTGGAAGGCAATCTCTTACTGTGCGTATTATTAAACTGGCTTGAGAGTGATGTACGGTTGAATAAGAAAAGCTTGCAGGAAGAAAAACTGCAGAAAAGAGCAAATCAGTTTATCTCACTCTTTCCCTGGTGTCTTCCTGGCTGCCCTGACCAGCATGGTTCACGTCTGCTTTTCCCATCCCTTCTTCTCAGCCCCTCTCATTATATCATTGCTTATTAAAGGGAAGCGAGGTTTTCTCCATGTGAATAAAACTGAGCCTTGGGTGGGAAAAAATGAGTCTCGTGCATTCCTGTGACTGAGGGGTAAAGGTGAAGATCTTATGTTACTGATGGCAGAGTAGAAATCTATTGTGAATGCACAGTGGAGATTTTAACCACCAAAAGCAAAATTCACATTTTAGGCAACTTAAAACCACAGTGATACTAGAAGAATGAAGGTAGTGAAATGTATAACAGACCTACTTGGAAAGTACAAGTTGCCAATTATATTTTTAAAGACAACACTGTGTATTAGTGAAACAAATACATGCGAGTTCTGTACAAAAGCTTCATCAATACATTGAAGACTAATGGGAGTTTTATTTATTACTCAAAAGACTTTAAAAGTAAAATCTGCTATACTTGAAAGTTCAGAATCAATTCTTTTTACACTTGTAAGTGCATGTATCTCTGCATGATTCAAGGTAATGGTGTGATAAGTGGTAACTAGCATTTAAAAAACGTCTGCATTATATGTTTAGTGTGGTGTTCAAGTGTCTACCTCAAACCATGGAATGTTACATTTTAAAGGCTTCTGGAGCTAGATCCATTTTACTCCAGCAGCAGAAACTAAAACATTTTCCTCAGCTCTCTGTTAGAAGCGTGGGGAAACTTTTATGTATAATTCAGGTCAGTGATATATTATTCTGAATAATTTTATTTTCAGCTAGACAAACTTTGCTCTTGTGCCCAATGTTTATGTCAAACATCACAAACAAAGGACAGTTTAAGACTTCCTTTACTGCTGCTCTCATAACATCTCCTTGTTTATACATTAGCATACAGATCATTAACTTGAAACACCCTAGTCAAGGAATCGTTTTGATATCAGTCTACCAAATGGAAAGAGCTTAGTAACACAGGTACATAAATCCCTGGGTAGCTATAAAAAAGGACAACACGTCTTTTGATTCTTCACCATCTTTTCATCACCCATGAAACTTTCACACTTTCTTGGCACATTTCAGAGATGGCTGAGACTCAATAAAAGCAACATAGTAGACTGGAAAAAGCAGCTACACTCGACAGACTGAAGACTCAAATGACACTAATTTTATGGCTTTTTGATGTTGTGAATAATAAATTTGTTAATAATTTTGTTCTTTGTTTTGATTGATAATGTTAAGTCACTACTTCGTTCAATGAAAAGTGTTTATGACTATGTTTATTTTCATCAACCAAGGAATTTGAAACTTCAGTATTTGTTGAAAATGAGGAGGAGCTAAGGTGTCTTTTTTTTTAACTCCATCTCTTAGGAGCCAAGCCATGAGGAAAGTCATCGTCACCTCTGCTCTGAAAACTTTAATAAGATGTATGCTAGATATATATATGTAGAGGTTATATGTAATAGTACCCTTTTCTTGAATATTTGCTCATATTCATTCAAATAGGTTGTGGGATTACTGTTTTGTTTACTCTTTGCAGTGAGGTCAATCTCTGAGTTCATCTAAGATGTTCTATTTAGGTGTCTTAATAACTATAATTTAAGATTATAAGTTAAAGAACAAAGATTAATATATATATAATATTAATATATATGCATTTATATATTTTTGAATATATCCATATGTAATTTGTAATGTATGCACATATGTATTTTAATCGTGGCAATTTTTCTAGGTTGAGCCTTTTTCCACTATTACCAGAAGTACTTGTGGAATCTAAATGAATTCAAAGAAAAGCATTTCTTTCTGTAACTATGCACAGTGCATGCTTGCCTTCAGATTACTTATATTTATTAGTGGACCTGAAAGCTGGGAAATGATTGACAGTGTTATCCAATTCTCTCTCTACCTACATGGCATAGATGATTCTTTTAAAATTGTCAAAAACCTAATTAATCTTGCATGAGTTATAAACCTTTTCTCTTTAGGCTGATAGCACTACAGAATAGGAAACCCGCAATTTTCATGAGAATGGAGCCCAAGCATGAAGGATGTGTATAAAAATATTCAAACAACAATAAAATTACTTTTTCATGTACCATAAAGTAGAAGGGAAATCATACCCTGTCTCTCTCTGAGGTATTTGTGAACTACTATATAGCAGGCTTTTTAAGTGCCATAGTTGATCATAAAAATCACAGATCAAGTTAAGAAGCATTGTATGTGTTTGTCTTTTTAAATTGTTTCCTTTATCAACTTGACACATAAAAGCCTATGGTGCTTGAATTGATGTTTACTGGAACTGCTGCTGAGCGATCCTTCTTTTACCCTCCTTTCACTCTCTAGGGAATCAGAAACATTTTTTAAAGCTTCCTGAGAAACTAATGTGCCTTCTCCAGTTTAAATCATGACCCTTGGCTTTAGCTATGCTCTCAGTAAAGAATTTTTTGAATACTAAAGTCATGATGCTCACACAACATACAAATAGACACGGTTAAATATTTTGATTCACCTATCAAAATGAGAAAAACAGATTTCACGGTTGGTCTTGAGAATTTATAAAACTACATATATTAGAAATCAAGAATGCTGATCTAAATTTACGTATATTTTTAATGCCAGGCTGGTCAGGATCCACAAGGAATAATCAATTGCTTTCCTGTACATAGAGTTTATTTTCATTTCCATGGGCAAAAGTGGCTTGAATTATTATCAAGTTTTCACAATTTAACAGAATGAAGAAAAGTTTAGTGAAAATGGCTGGTGAATATAGCTGGAAGGTTTCTGTCCATTTTAAATTTGTTCATATACTTTTTGCCCCTCAGAAATACACAGAGGAAATATGGACAACTTGGAATGTCATAGATTAAAAAAAAAGAATAATTAGCTGGAATTCATAATCCCTGGTTAAGGACTTTTTGCAGATTACTGACATGATTTGTGTTTGCTATAACTAAATAAGAAATTTTGGATGGAAGATTTTCTGCAAAACTTATTAACCTTCTTGAAACTTGATGACAGCTGCAAATGAGACATTTCACCATTAAATAATTCACAATGATTTGGCAAGACGGCGGGTGCGCTACTGTCAGCTTTGTTGTTTTCTGGTTATCTTCCATAAACTTCTGAAGTTACTAGAGAACGTGAATCAGATGATGTTAGGAATTTGCATGCTTTCAAAAAAGTAGTTACATTCTGTTCCCAAGGCTTCCTTGATTTCCCCGCGCCTGTGTCTGTGCAGGTGCACATACACACATTGGCACAGACGTGGGTGAGTTGCATGCAGGGCAATATTGGAGGAAACTCCATGCCATTTCTGTTTCCTTTCTTGAACACACACACACACACATACATGCGCGCGCACACACACACACACACTGCAGTCTGAAGGAAGGGTCCTTGATTTGTTTATTTTTATTAATGAACTGACTGTGCACCCCAAATTTTGGGAAGAAAATTACCCGTTGTTCTGCTCCTATTTTCTCTCTTTCCATCTGCTCTTTTTTTTTTTATTAATTTTATTGAGAAACAAATAGCAGCCAGACAGTTTCAAAGCAGGTTAGTAGGACAGTTTCAGTAATTACTACATTGTATATTGTTGTCTTGATAGTAATTATTCATAGTACAAGATGCAGACATGATATCCTGTTCAAACATTATTAGTACAAATCTTTCTTCTCATTGAATTAAGAGAAAGTAGCTGTACCTCTATGCTAACTATTTTGTATATACAGATACAAAATGGATCTTCGTTTTTAATCCCCTTTTTTGTTTAGTTTTGTCAGAGATGGGTATTCCATTGTCATTTAAATATTGTAGGTGTGTGAATTCACCTGCTTTTGATGCACTTTCCACTCATCTTCTCTCTGCCCTCTGCAGTAAAAGGCTGATCTGGTTAATATCTGAAGGCCTAGTTACTTTGCCTTTTGGCTTCCATTTGGATTCCTGATGAAACAGTACAGCTAGAGATTAAAGGGCGGGTGAGAATGAGCTTTGGGTATCTTCTATCATAAGTGTTTTACAGTGTCTTTCGATATGAAGTTGCTGCCCCTCACTGAGTCTCCTGAGCTCTGGAACCAGCTGCTTCTTTGTCTGCTCCTGGGCCTTGGTGTGGTGACAGTTCCTCTGCTATGACTACACCAGGGTTATCACATATTCCTCATGCTCCCCTTGTGCCTCTCTGCACCATTACTGAACGTGGATTTATTTTATGAATAAAATTCTTAGGATCATCTTAATCGAGTGACTCATTTTCGTGGTGAGAGCTTGGCTTGTGTAATTTCCAATGTGGTTTTGCTCTTCTGAATCATAGGATTAATCAAATGGACAGAAATGCCCAGGATTTTCATCTGTCCTCACAAGAAGGCAGAGAAGTTCAATCAAATGTCGGGACTCAACCAAGTGTCAACCCACCTTGGGTACAGAGGATCATAAAATACATTTTTGTGAGTTTTAGATGACATGCTTATTCCAGGCAGAGATTTAAAAAATAAAAAACATATAGGCCTGGATGGATTCCAATAAAAATTTTATTTAACGAACAAATAAGAAGGAATAATTTGACTATGGGAGTACGGGTTGCTAAGCCTTTGCCAGACCACCAACTGGAAGCTGGGTTAGGAAGAGCTCCAACCCAGAGCTTGTGTGTGGTTCTTACAAATGCCAGCAAGTGTAGACCTACATTTTGTTTTCATGTACACATTAGCTTTTTATTGGGAATGCTGTTATTATCATTTCAACCACTGTTTTATTAACTACTTTCTTAGCCTTTATAGGTAATATATATTTTTTATTTTATTTTATTTTGGCAAGCTCAGCCCACCCAAGGGTGGAGCTGGCACAGCATGTGGTGCCAGGGGTCAAACCACTGTCCCCTGCCCCTGCCTAAGCTTGCCCAAGCAGGCACTTTAGGCTGTTGAGCAATCTCGCAGGCCCAGAAGGTAATGTTTATAAAAGGTCATTCCAGTTCAAATTCTTCCTGTTTCTAATTCTTATTTTTCTTCTTCTCTTTTTAATTATTTTGTCCTCATTTTTCACAAGTGCAGTTTTCCCTTGCTGGTAAAGAGCCTCAGAGGATATTTCCCAAATTACTGGACAGCTTCTTAAATTTACTTTTTCAGGTTACATAAGTATAAATAACATTCATAATTAATCAACGGACTATATGTTTGCCTTCTAGAAATTTTGTCATATCTGATTCCAAGATGTAAGATAAAATAATAACAGAATGGCCTTTCATGGGCTCGGCAGTAAACCTAATATTGTTACTGGTATAAAGTTGGTAGTATGCCATACTACAGTCCAATCAAATGGCTAAGTTGATAAAATGAAAAAAAATGTAAGAAGGAAAAAAAGAAGCAGTGAAGGAAGGCTCAGTAGACGAAGAAAAGAGAGAGGCAATGAAGGAAGGAAAAAGAAGTGGTCAGGGTGGCAAAATGGAGGAAGGAAAAGGGGAAACACAGAAAATGTATACTTTTCTTGTTTGCTTGCATTTTAGTTTGGGCTTCATTTCAGGTAGAAGAATTTTTCTGTTTGCTAATTAGCTACCAAAATAAAAAAGCTTATAGATCATGTGCTTGTGGTTTTGGAGAGCTCATTAAGGGACAAAAAATGTAAAAAATAAACTTGTCTAGTTAGCTAAAAGGTTAATATTCTATACAACAACAAAAGCATAGGTTGCAGTTTATCATTTCTATGTGCCTCTAAATAGTGCATGCCATCATTTTTCAATCTGTAAGTTTCTAATTTTATGAATTTGTAAACATCAGTTAAATTTGCCTCCTAAGACGATTAGATGAGCGTCAGCTGGGCTCATAAAATACTACTGAATCCATCAGAAATTTTGGTTATTTTCATTAGATGGGAACTAAATCAAAAAGCAAAGGAAAAGAAAGAAGAAAAATAAAAGGAAGAGAAGAGAAGAAAAATTTGGAGAAATCAATGGAAGACCATAAAAACTGAATTGGGTCTTTGCAAATTTTGGAGGCATAGTCAGTCACCCAAAATTTCCACTGTATGACCTAATACTTTCTCATGGTTGGATATTCAGTGAATTAAAATAAAACATGTCTTGCCTCTATTTTGCTAATAAAGAAATAATGTTTTATTAAAGAAATTTTGGGCAATGTTTTTTGTTGTGTTTTTTTTTCTGGCAGAACAAGGGATTGAACTCTGGCCCTTGCGCTTGCCAGGGATGCACTTATTTCACTGAGCCATCTTCCCAGCCCATAAGAATGGGCAATTTTTTTTTTTTTTTCTAAATTTTCTTTTTCTTTTCTTATTGGCGGAACCAGGGATTGAACTCAGGCCCTTGTGCTTCCCAGGCAAGCACTTATTCCACTGAGCCATCTCCCTGGCCCATGGAGTGCCCACTTTTGACAGGTGTAGACAAAGGAAGGGTTGTAGAAAGAAAAAAATCATGATGTGTGTGTATAGGCAGTACAGTTGGGATAGATAACACTGTGCTTCTACATAATTCTATGATAGGCAAGATCTGCACTAATGGTGGTTGGACAGGATATTATGTCGGTTTTTAGTACTATGGTCATCCACTCGGTAAATAATTATTGAATTTTTGATATAATTCAGGTATAAAAAAACAAGATAAGTAAACAACTACACTCTTAATTCACTGATATCTGCTAAAATAATATCTGTAAATATAATATCATGTAGGCACCTTGTACAATACCAAAACGTTATGAAAACAGTTTGCAATGTATTCATTCATCGAATCTGTATGGTTAAGGTGTCTTGAAACTGTCTGATTGACATTTGTAGTTTAATAAAATAAAAATAAATGAAAAAATAAAAAAAAAGAAATTTTGTCTCTTTTTTCATAGTTAAATAAGCTCAAGTTTTTCTTTCTACAATTTCTTGGCTTAACACAGTGCTATGATAATCATTTTATATATGTTTGAATATTAAATTATTCATATGAGATAGGCATTTCTATCCCTTTTATGGGAGTGAAAATCAAGGTTAAGAACTTCAAGTTGTTGTTAATATTCCTTGATGACAATTTATTTACTATATACTGCAATGTTCTTTAAAAAGAAATTTCTTTACACCCATTTCTATTTGTATAATAACCCAAAAATCCTTATTCCTTTCTCTTTTCCTTTTATCATGGCTGCAATTCATTTTTACATTATAACTCATAGGCATATACAAGCACAATAAAATGTGATATTATTATTATTTTGAACAAAATTTTCTGTGGGATCAATTAAAACTATTTTTACTTTCATTTATTCTTTCTCTAGCTTTCTACCTATATGTAGATCAGTATCATTTTCCTCTTTTCTGAAGAATGCCTTCTAATACTTCTTTCAAACTAAATCTACCATCTGCTAATTCTCTCAAACTTTGTTTTAGAAAGTCTTTTTTTTGTCACTTATTTTTGAGATATCATTTCAGAGTCCAGAATTCTAGACATTTCCCTTTTCTCTCAAGATTAAATTTTTGCTCGACTCCTTTCTTGCATACATACGTGGTTTGTGGAGAAAGATTGGATGTAATTCTATCTTTACTTTTAGAAAGGTGTTTTATTCTTTCTACTATTTAAAGATTTTCTTTCATCACTGATTTTCTAAGTTTGAATATACTATCCTCAGTTTTATTATTCAGGGGGTATAATGTTTTTGACATTTCTTGATTATATTATATCTATGGTTTGGTGTCTGACATTAGTGTGTGGAATAGCTCAGTTATTATTTTTTCAAATGCTTCTTGTATTTCGTTCAGCATTTTCCTAGCATTCCCATTAGATGAGTAATACATTTTTTGGCTTTATCCTACAACTTTTAGATACTCTGTACTTGAGATTTTTGTCTGTGTTTGCTTATCTATTTTTTTTGCTCCTCAAATTTGAATAATTCCATTTTGATCCTTAAATCAACTCATCTTTCCTCCGTGCTGCACAATCTAAGGAAGCCCTCAAAGTTATTCCTCAGTTTTGTTAGCATTTCTGATCTCTTGCACTTTACTTTGATTCTTTCTTACAGTTCCCTTAGTTCTACTGTTATTATCGAGCTGCCATTGTATGCATCTACTTTATCCATTAAATTTCATAGGAAATTAATCATAATTTTTAGACTTTCTAGTCTGGTAATGTCAACATCCTTACTATGTCTAGGTCTTATTTTAGGTATTTATTATTTCTGTTCAAACTAGATTTATTTCCTGCCTTTTAATGAATCTGGTATTTTAATAGACCTAATATCAATATACCTGGTATTTTTTGTCTTTTAATCTCCCTTTCTTGGTAAGAAGACAAAGTACAAATAGAAAGAATTGCTATAAATGACTTGTGGTCAGGTAAAAGGGGAGGTGTACATTTCAGTCTATGATTAAGTCTTAGTATTTTAGGAACTCAGGGTTTGTGAACTTCACAAGTTGGGAGTCTACCTCATGTGGAATAAGATGCGGACAGCAGCTGGAGTTATGTACTTCTGTAAGTTGAACTTTGTTAGGCTGTTAAAACTCCTCAGAAGTTTAGGTTCTGGCAAAATGATTTCTCAAGTACAGGCTTTGTTAGATCTAGAATTCTCTGACATATCTTACGTGTTTACTTTTCTTCTCTAGCTGCATATGTACAAGGGGACTTTTCTCTACCATTTACTGTGAAAAAAACTGGCCATGCTCTTTGTGGTAAACCTAATAGAAGTGTAGAAATTTCTCTATAACTGGCTTCTCCTGGAGTTTTTAATTCTCACACTTGTACATTCCAAGCCTCTAGCAATTCATCAACTGAAGTTGAGGTTTGCCTACCCTACTGCTGGTTGCAGTGCAGGTTTCTGTTCTAGGAGTTTTAATTCTCTTTTGTCTCTTCAAATTTGGGATCCCTACTTTGCCCTGTGACCTTCATTTTCAGACATATCTAAGAAGAGTTATTGATTATTTCAGTTTGCTCAACTTTTATTGCTAGAGTAGAGAACTGATGTCTAAACTCTGTGTATGCCTGACCAAAAAAAAAAAAAAAACAAAACTCTGCTTTTTTCTTTCAAAACATTATTCTTCCTATATAGTTCTTAGTGTTATAAAGCTCAACAAAGAGAGTAGAACTGAAACCATCCTGTCAATGTCTATATATGTCCCTTAAATGTGACCAGTTACTCAAATGTCTCCTACTCCAAGTGTCTATTTTTTATATTTAACACCAATAAAAGCATGTTTGGTTAACATTAGACTTTGGAAGAATAACCACAAAGTAGTGCTGAATTTTAGCAACTTCAGCCTGAAGGACAAACAATACTTTTGCCACAGTAATCCAACTCATTTAAAGAGGCTATACTTTTCCACATGCTGTTGACCTCTGCAAACTCCCTGTGCTCACCTGGATTTTCTGTTCCAGATCTAAACTGAAAACTCATAACAGCATTTGGTTTTCAACAAAACATGACTAGACTTTATTAACTGCAAGTGTGTCTTACTCAGAAACTTAAATGTTCTCAAATCTTCTCATCTTTTGATGAGCTACATCTATTTCTGCCTCCAATTTGCTTCTACAAGAAACCTCCACTCAGCACGCCCACACATCCATGCATTCACATGTATGGATATGAAAGTGGTATAAATTAATCAAGTCCAAAGAAGAGCCAACTAGGATTTGTTGGCCAGGGATCTGAATGATCCATTGGGATACCTAATTTAGATAATTATGCTATTGTATTCTCAGTCACCCAGTCCCAAACTCTTTGATTCAATCATCTACTCATTCAGTGTAGTGTGTGTTTATATATGTTAAGGACTTACCCTGGGATCTCCAAAAAAAGCCAAGGTCTTTACTGCCAGACCAATTTCTATCTTAAATTTTCAGACAGGGTTTCCCTGAATCACTGAGCTATCCAGGCTGGCCTCAGACTTAGAATCTTCCTTCTTCAGCCTTCCAGAGTGCTGAGATTACAAGCTTATTTCCCCTCTTCCCCAGTTAATCTTTTCTTCAAGATATTATGATATTCCAGGTTTTGGTGGTAAACTGGAGAACAAATTGTAATTACTATTGTAATTATTATTTCTCCTTGAAGCTTTTCGGTAGGGCAAGATTAATTAGAGAAGAAAGTCAATACTGAGTGACAAATGCTACTTTCAAGTTCTTCAGTATTACTTAAGGAGAGATTTTTTTTCCATACTTAGTATAATCTATGTTAATATATAGGTTGTATCTATCTCAGTGAAGCTGATACAGTAGTGGGAGGACAGGCAAAACATTGGTGAACGAGAAAGTAAAAATAGCTCCTTGAAGTTGGGTCCCAGTGTCCAGAGTAGGCATGTGTTTGAAGCAAAAGATTTAAATGGTAGATGATCTTCTGAAGAGCAGGAGAAGTCTTCAAATATAAGTGAGGTTTAAGTAAGGAAATATCATGACTAGATTTATAGCTTTGAATAATTTCTCTAATTTGAGACTTGTTACATAGAAGCAGAAAAATATAAAAAGAAAAGAGGAAAGATCTGCAGTAATCATTCTGAGAAATAAAGCAAAACAATTAGTGTTTGAAGTTGGTCAGTGGCTTTGAAGAAGAAAATACAAATTCTAGAGAATTATAAAACCCAGCTTCAAACATGGGAGTGATATCCTGGTATTATTTCAATGTGAAACCCCCAGACATAGTAGAGCATCTTTGTAAACTGAGGCACTTCATGAATTAGCATCCCACCTTCAGACAGACCTGTAGGCAGCACAAATAGGAACTGCCTGGATACATGTATGAAGACTGTGATAGCTAAATTGGCAATCAAACCATAGTACACAAAAGTAAGACAGAACATGTATTCTGGACTAAAAAGGCTGACTGTTACTAAAATCAAAGATTCCAACAGGAATCAGTGTCTCATTATTTGAAACTCACAGTGTCCAGGATAAAATGACTCATTTTAAAGAGAACCACACAAATCTTCATTTTAATGAAAAGTACAATTTTAAAACAATTCCAAAACATTAAAAAGGACAATATTGGAATTCTCTGTTACTTATTCTAAAATAAGTACTATAATATGCATTAATAAAAATATTGAAACTTCTTAAAACAAACAGAATAACATGATTTTTAAGGAGAGAAACACAAAATAAGAAACAAGCAGAAGTTTTAAAATTTCCCAGAAGAGACCATAGTGAACAAATGAAGACAAATAAAGTAACGGCACTAAACTCTTCAAATTCTGTTCTCCCAAAAATGCGCAACAAAGGAAAATCATAAGACAGGAAAGCAAGAATAAGGAAAGTAAAATGGCATAGAAAATCATGATGACTGCATTAGGTATAAAAAATATTAGTAATTTATGAATCCAATAAAACAAATCTCTATTAATCTAAGATAAATAGTATCAATCAGTGGAAATTCACTGGCAATTGGAGAGCACTGTGTCTAACCGAAGAATACACATTCTTGTCAAGAACACATGAGCGCAAGCAATTTATATCACAATGGCAAAAATATTAGCTCTGTTTGTGACACAAATTAGATGTGTGGGTACAATTTTAATTAGAAGTCAATAGTGTGGAGACACATAGATGATAGATAAACAGAGATGATAGATAGATAGATAAATAGATAGATAGATAGATAGATAGATAGATAGATAGATAGATAGATAGATAGATGATAGATAGATAGATACATAGATAGATAGATAGATAGATAGATAGATAGATAGATAGATAGATAGATAGATAGATAGATAGATAGATAGATAGATAAACAGACAGGCAGACAGACAGACAGGTAGATAGACAATTAGTTTGCTTATTACTACTGTTATGGTTTGTGTCTAAGTGTCCCCCCAAAGCCTCATGAAGTCATGGGGCAGACTTCTGGAGTTGGTAATTAACTCATGCTCCACCGGGATTATCAGTGTGAATGCTGCTGGGATTATGAGTGTGAGTGCTCACCCAGCCTTGGCAGACAGCCTGATGCAACTTAAGGGAGATAGACTCACTCTCTGTAGCCGTTGTTGCCTCTGCTCCTGCCCATTTGCTCTTGCTCCTTGCTTCCACCATGAAAGGTGACTCTCTGCCACATGCCGCTCTGCCTTATAGCCAGCTGTGTGTGGACTGAAACCTCCTCAAACTGTGAACTAAATAAGCCTTTTCTCCTTCATTTTCAGTGTTGGGTATTTGTCCCAGCAATGGCAGAAGAGTAACTGAAATAGCTGGTCAGAGTCACTCCTTTCTCTTCTACTTTTTTGCATTTCCTACATCCATTCCCCATTTTGTGTCCATATTACTACCATAATTTTCCTGACAGGCTCCCAGCATTTTATAATTACCTTCACTGCTTCACTTGGGGAACTATTATCACAGAAGCCACATGAATCCTTCCTCATCTCTGGTTTCTCTATTTTCATTCCATTGACCATATTTTTCAAAAGTGGTACCTTCTGATTGAGTTAAGATTTTTCCACTTCTTAGTTTAAAAAGTAATTTGCAGAAATACACCTAAGTTTTAAGAGGAATTTGAAGTTCTTTTATGTTTTGCTGCAAGTGTTTATTCTACAGCTTCCAATGTAGTTTACACCTTTTTGTATATTTTATGACAACATAGCAATTATTTTTCAGAGTATTCAAAAGCATTTTACACAACAATAATACACTGTGCACATTTTGAGTCATTTACTAGGGTTTTTCATCATTAGTGTAAAGATATACAGTGCAAACAATATAATTTGCTATGTATTTCAGAGAGCATCCTAGGATCAAGTATTACAACATACTGTAAAACTGTCCAATCTAAGTACCATAGTAAAAAAAAAAAAAAAAAAAAAAAAAAAAAAAAAAAAAAAAAAAAAAAAAAAAAAAAAAAAAAAAAAAAAAAAAAAAAAAAAAAAAAAAAAGGACCAGGGAGATGGCTCAGTAGAATAAGCACTTGCCTGGCAAGTGCAATGGCCTGAGTTCAATCCCTGGTTCCGCAAAAAAAAATAAATAAGTACCATAGTACTTGCATATTGTCACTTATTTTGGGAATACATGAAGTTCTTCAATATTTCACATATAAGAAGACAGTTCTGTTTTCAGAGTGAAAACATAACTTTCATGCAAATATAAAATGAAAAATGCTAAATGTTTTATTTAAATATTAACCCTGGGTCCAGGAAGCTGTTAACAAACAAGTTCAAATAAGAAGTAGAAAAACAAGCTTATGTAAAATAAGGAAATGCCTTACAAAAGTGATCAAATAAATTTTTCTACAGACAAAAATGGAAGTGACTTCAGTAGATCCAGGAGCC
Organism: Ctenomys sociabilis; assembly: GCA_004027165.1. Classification (NCBI taxonomy): domain Eukaryota; kingdom Metazoa; phylum Chordata; class Mammalia; order Rodentia; family Ctenomyidae; genus Ctenomys; species Ctenomys sociabilis. The sequence continues at coordinate 27,192 of PVKA01006922.1, forward strand.
AGATCTATTCAAATATATTACATTTGAATAATATAGACAATAATGATGGATTTTTATCAGTTATATACAATTTATGGATTCATAAAATAATTTAGACAAAGAAATCTTGGAAGGATATACTGTAAACCACATATGATTTTCTGTTGGAAATACTTATTATCTTTGCTTATTGCAGACTTTTCTTGCATATAACTGGCTTCTTCTTGAACAAATGCTACAGTCTTCTCACTGTGAAGAATTCAAACTAATTAAGTTATTTTATACATGATGGCCAAATGTACAATAATTTTAATATATAAATATATTTGTTTTTTAATTCCCTACCACCAATGAATCTGCGGTAAGAGTATTTTTGTCTAATTTAATATTTCACCCCAATTATTCGATTTATAATTCAAAGAGACCAAAGCACTTTGTAATATTTTTTGTCATAGATGAATGTCAAAATTTATTTCATCTATGTGTATTGTTAAATCTGATGGAAGACTTTTTCATCATAGTGTTTTATTTCCTTGTGTATATCAGTTTTGGCAGAGATGGTACAAGTTTTAGCTTTTTTTTTTTTTTTTTTTTGCTTAACTGGGGATTGAATTCAGGCCCTTGCACTTGCCAGGGGAGTGCTTATTCCACTCAGGCATCTCCCCAGCCCAAAGATTTAGTATTAATTCTGTTCTTATTTTTCTTTCTAAGATGATAAAATTGATGAATTTTAATGAGGAAAGAAGGAATTTTTTGTCATTATCACTAAATTTTGAACTCTTTATTTCTAAATTCACAAAGTTCTCTCTAATCCAAACAGACTTTGAGAGTTCTTTGTGTGACCTTCATCGGACCCATTTTGGTTTAGTTGAGAGCAAAGAGTAGAAATTACCTTACATGTAAATGTTGGCTACCTATAAATTAGAGTTATTTGCTTCTTCAATATCAATGTGGTTAATTGCCCCCTTGAATAGGTGAACAGATGCCTTTGACAATTCATCAGAGGAAGTTTCTAGATTTTCCTCCATATTTGCAAGTGAAATAAATGCAAATACAAATAATAAATGTGAAAATAATAATTATTCAACATATCACAGGGGATTTCTCATGCAAGTGTATGTGAATGACAATAATCTACACACTGGTGTTTTTAAAGTGTTCCAGCATTGGTAATCAATAACATCACTTGAGGGCTGGGGAAGATGGCTCGGTGGAATAAGTGCTTCCCTGGCAAGCACAAGGGCCTGAGTTCAATCCGTGGTTCTTAAAAAAAAAAAAAAAAGCAAATAGCATCACTTGAGAACATTATAGAAATGAAATCTATAAGTTCATAGCCCATAACTGAGTCAGAAGCTGTCATCTTTGGACCCACACGTTTGTGTTTGTGAGGTCCCTTCCCAGAACTACTGATTCTAGTGCACAGTAAAGTAGGAGAAGCACGGCTTACAACCTCCTAACCCCTTTATCCTGAGAACATGTTCATAACATGCAAATTCCAGGGTGAAAACACAATCTCCTTAATGTCCTGGACTATTAGCTTTTCCTGAGCATATTTTTTTTGTTGTATGCCACTGTACTTTGTTCCAGAAACTTTGTCCAATTTAAATACAATCTCTTTCAGAGTAATTCATTTATTTACAAATAATTCATTTTCATGCAATTGTTTCTTCCTTCTATTATCTTTGTCCTTGGTATGGATTTCTTCCACATTTTGCCCAGTATTGTAAATGGAAGAGAAAGATACTTAACTAAGAAAAATATCCATTTGTGGCAGTAGATACATTTCTGTGAAGGAGAAAGAATCTTATGAGCAAGTCTTTAGGGACATAGTACATAAATTTAATTTCCATTTCATTATATTAATTGTGCTACTTATATTTCTTTAGGATTTGATATCTTAGTAAAATTGGGACAATAGTATCAATTCACAATAAGATTTAAATGAAGCAATGTTAAATATCTACAAATTACTAAATCTTTGAAATTGTCATCTTCTTATTGTTATCATCATGGTTGATATTAATGACAAAATCTACGATCCTTTATGAGTACTAAATACATTTATGTTCTTTAGCCTCAAATGAGAATACATAGAATGTGTATGTTGTTGAGGTTTCACTTTAATACTGAGTTATCCAGTACTAGAAATGAGTACTAGTACTCAGTACAGCAATGATGACTGTTTGAATTATTTACATTTTGTTAAGAAGGAAATAGAGCAGGGGCGTGCCAAATAGCTCAGTGGATTAAAGTGCCTGCAAGCAGGTACATGAGCTGGGGATTTGATCCTCTGCCCTGCCCCACCTTTGGGGTGCTGAAATAGCAGTTGAGATTGAGCATGGTAGGTGTGCTTTTGGGAGGCTGTAAACGGGAGGATCACTATGAGTCCAATCTAGTTGTGAGACCTTTAATACTGAGTAAATCCTTCCCTAAAAAGTACAAAAAGAAAATAGAAATAAAACAACAAAACAGGGAAAGATCAAAAGTAAAGCCAATATAGGCAGAACATTCATTGGAGAAGAAGATTAAGTAAAAAATCAGTAAGATGGAATGAGAAGTTCAAAAAAGTGAAGAAAATTTAAAAAAATTAATGACACACTGTATTCTGTTTGTCATCCTTTTTCTCAGATAATTCCTTAAGTTTTCTTAGCAAGTTTCATGAATATGTATGTAAACAAATGAAGTTAAGTGATTTGTTCATAAGTAACAGAATTAGGACTTGAACATAGATGTGAAAATTTATAAAACTGTACTTATGGAGTGAGAAAGCAAAGACTTGTCTCTTCTCTCCCTGTGTTCCAAATACCTCACAGCTATTCCAAAGCAAATAAATGTGAACTGTCCTCGCCACCACTCTTCCCCTTTGATGCACTAAGCCGTTGGTATATCTTATTGTTTCTCCTTTAATCTTCACTGTGCCTTATCACATTTATTACCAAAGATCTTACTGTATTTATAACTTTTTTCCACCACTATGTTTGTAGGACATGTGCATTTTCATCTTCAGGAATAGTTACAGATACTTAACATATAATTTCTTTTATTCCCATTTCTTTCGCCTCCCTTCTTAACACATCTAGATCTCTTTCCCACTTACAAAAGACCTATCTCTGCCTGCTTCTTGTCATCTATCTTTCTTTATGTTTTGTTTTTTAAATGATTTGTGTTGCTCATATAAAGAAGACATGTGACACTCAAGCTTGTGTTTGGCTTAGTTTACTTAACACTGTGATCTCAGGTATTTCTCTACAGATAATACAAATTTATTCTCTAAGGCTCAGTAGCATTGTACTATGTGTACAAATATCACATTTTCTTTGTTGATTCATCTGATATATAATTTCATTCCCAAATTTAGCTGTTATAAATTATTCTGCTGTATATATGGGAGAAATGGACCATATAATGTTAATACGATTTTTCAACTGTTCTGATAAGATGTCTAAATGGAGATAAGTGGGTCAAATGGAATTTCTTTTTGGAATTTCTTTTTCCTATTTATTTATTTATTTGTTCATTTATTTCTTGTATTTTAGGACAGGGTCTACAAGGTCTCGCTGTGTATACCAGACTCTTAGTAATCCTCCTGTCTACAGCCTCCAAGGCGCTGGCATTACAGTCCTGCACCACCACACCCAGTCTCCATGGGGGTCTCAGCACAACCCCAGGACAGAGCTGGCATAGAAGACCCCATGACTGACCGCCCGGCCCCTGCATCTGCCTAAGCAAGCACTTCACTGAGTTATTTGACCCTCCCCTGTGTGAAATTATTTGAATCTTCATATTTTTTCCATACAATAGTCCTAGATTACACCCCCACCAACAATACAGAAGGGCTCCTTTTCTTTTCTAGAATCATCTGTGTTTGTTATTATGCTGTTTCTTAATTGTAGCCATCCATTCTGGAGTGAAGATGATACATTCATTTTCATGTCTCTGGTTCTCTGTCCTTCTTCTTGACTCCCTGCAAGCATTTCCACATTCCCTGCAAACTGATCTTTCTAAGAAGACAACGTGAGGGGTACCTATCTCTGTAGGCACTGCTGCTCATAGGAAGTACAACATGCAAACTCCCTGGCATGGCATAACCACTTTTTCTTACCGCAAACCCCTTTCTTGTAGCTACTCTTTGCTCACATAAGTGTGAAAGAAGGCTTTCGAATAGGCTGTCGTCCACAAACTACCTGTCTACCACACAAACTGTTTGCTTTGTTATCAGAAATGCTTTCTCCCCTTTCCAAGAGCCTCAAATTTCACTTTAGTCATCATCATCTTGCCTGGAAATGCTTCAGATAGAGCTTGCCCTGCTCCACCTTCCTGTGCCAGTCTGCACCATGACCTTGTTATTAAGTCTCGGTGGGGTTTTCAAGCCTTAGTTTATTAATTTGTTCATTCCTGAGGCAAGACACAAGTCAAAAGAAAACAGACAACATGGTCCTTCCAGAAAATAAAGTTCAAAGTCTCAGATCACTTAGTCAGGACCCACATTTGCATCACCATGTTTCCAGTCCTAACATTACTGTATTCATATTAGAGAGCACTGTTGTTAGCTAATCAGTGAATACATATATTTTAAAATGTGATCCCTGAAAAATATTATATATTCTTGTGAATGTATAATATATTTTAGTTACAACACTCACTTGTTGTTACTAAAACATTTTCATAACAAGCTTAAATTTAGATGGCAGCCTCAAAGAACTTTCTCTTATGTTTCCAGAGAAAAAAAGGACAAGTTGTTTTATGTATTTAAAGCCTATTATAAGGTCTGTGCTGGTTTGAATTGGGTAACTTGACCCAATAGCATCTGAGCTCAGGAAAAAGCCATCGTCCTGTTCCCAGTCTTCTGTCTCTCTGACCTGCAGTGTTTATTTTTTGAGATTGCTCAAGCATTCCTCCTCCGAGAGATACTAAACTTGTGCCTCTGATCCTTTAATAAGCCTTTCCTAAATCTAGCATCTGTGAACCCTCATCACTCACTTTCTGTAAGCCACTACATTTTCCCCACATCACTTCTCAGTAGGAGACATTGCTGTTTGTTCACATGCTTGCATTTTTACAACTCTGCCACAAGAGTTTCAGTTCCATGTCTGTAGCAATTGTCTAAGTTACTCTTCTCATTGCTGAGGTGACATGCCTGACACCCGAAGTCGAAGTAAGAGTAGCTCATTGAGCTCCCAGTTTATAGAGGTTTCAGTCCACAGTTACACAGCATAGTGGCAGTCATCCTTGGCAGTCTACCAGGGTTGGTACAGTGCTAGCCCAATCAGTGGGCTGCGGCAGCAATCACCCACTCTTAGTCACAGTGCCATTAATCCCAGCATTGTGCTACCAATCAGTCACACACTCTAGATTCAGCCACTTCTGAAAAACCTCCATGATTACTTGATGCTTTCGGGGGGACATCTAGACACAAACCCTAAAATAACCTTTTCTGAATCTCCATAGCACTATCACTGACCAGCATCTGTGGTGTTAGCTGCCATTTCTTAAAAGCACTGCTCAAAACACAGCAAGCGAAGACAAGCCAAGCAGAGAAGAAAGATTTGGAAGATATTGAGAGTAAGAAAAGCTACAGGAAAGAACATTAAGAAACATAGAAAAATATGTGTTCTATTCTTAGCAAAGCAAAATGGCTTTCAGAGTCACTGTTAATAATGAGCACAAATTGCTGCCCTTTTTAAATACTGAGAGATGAATTAACAAATGAGCCTGGAAAATGATGTATTGCCTCCACACCTTGACTCCTGAGAGTGGTGATACTGAATTCACAGAGGCTCACTAGTTTGAACACTTCTTCGGAGTAAATCATCTCAATACCATTTCATTATGTCTTTTTTTTTTTCTTTCAGAACCAGGGATTGAACTCAGGCTTTTGTGCTTGCCAGGTGTTATAGTTTGTGTCTAGTTGTCCCCCCAGAACCTCATGTAGTCATGGGATGGGGACTTCTAGAGTTTGTGATTAACTCATGATCCACTGGGATTATGTGTGATCCCAGGTTGGGATTATGGGTTTTAGTACTGCTGGGATAATGGGTGTGAGTACTTCTGCCAGCCTGGGGCAGAGAGCCTGAATGTAACATAACACACAGAAAGACAGACTTCCTTTAGCGATTGCACTTTGTTGTTACTGCTGTTTGGCTGCCATGAGCTGCTGCTCTCTGCCCTGTGCCCCTCTGCCTTGGAGCCAGCTGAATATGGACTGAAACCTCCAGTAACTGTGAGCTAAATAAACCTTTTCTTCCTTCATTTTAGATGTTGGGTATTTGTCCCAGTAACAAAAGAAGAGTAACTAAGACACTAGGCAAGTGCTTGTTCTATTGAGCCATCTCCCTGGCCCTTATTAATCGTATTTTAAATGTCATTTTATTATTATTCATATATTCTTATTTTTATGTCCTTATAATAACTGAATATTTAGTGTTGATTTTAAATTCAACAAATACAGCACTTTCTAATTCTTGATCACAACTGGTAAAAAAGATATTCATGAAATATAAATGCATTTCCATGATGTATACAGGAATATAGAATTTCCATGCACTTGAAGTTAGAAAAACTAAAAATGATAAAGTCTAATGAATTATATTGGATCATTAAGCATATTTTATGTATAGCAAATAATGCTGAAACAAAAATCTATTTACATACTCTGCCAAGCTTGCATACTTCATGTAAGAAAACCGTTTTGGTGGTGCACCTTGCATAGTTTTATTGTAAATAGTGCAAAGGACAGGGGCTTACTCCTTCACAATGATTAACTTGTACCTTACACTGAATCACTGGCAATAATTTCAGTCACAATTTATATGTTCTAGATCAATAAATGATGTCATATTTTATTTTTTACATAACTGAGGAGACAAAGAATATTTAAATTTAGTAAACTGAAAAGGATTTTCCAGTTTGACTTTGGAAAAGTACTTTCAATTTTCCACAGTCTGATAGACTTGTTTGTTGGGATCATTCACCATATTTACTCTGCTTTTATCAGTTTCCTAGAACCAATATAGAAACTGTTGTTAATATCCCTCTTTCTTATCTTCCTGCCAAATACCCATGACAAGCATCATTCAAGTAATTCCTGTATGAAGGGCTTATCGCTGCCACAATGACGTGTAGCTGAAGGCATGTGGATTCTGTGAGTTTGTATGTTTAAACTTTGCTCAGTCAAAGTCATAGAAGAAGAAGATAGTATATTAGAAAATTCTGTGTAGCAGCCTGCTTAAATATTATCAAACTGAAATTTGTAATGTTAAAAAGCAATTTTCTCTTTTCTTAGACTTCTTATTATATATTTTTATTTAAGGAGAAAGAAAAAATAATAATACCTAATTTCAGAAAAAATCCAAGATCATAGGTATTCAACAGCACTTGCTATATTGCACATTGCTATCTTTAATGTAATTGCTCAGATTATCAGATACAGGCATGTAAAATCGGTCAAAGTAAAAATTTGAAGCATTAACTGTTACCTTCAAAAAACTGATAAAAGTTAGCAGTATAATCATCTTATTCTTACAGCGCTTCTTAGTGTAACCTTATTATTGAAATAAGCCAGGTTTTTGTTTTCCATTGCATCTGCACGTAAAGATTAATCTTGATAAAATGCCAGAGATTCTTTTCATCTAGACATTCTAGAGAAGGGAAAGTTGGCATCTAGAAATCAGAACATAGAAGCTGATTCAAATTCATAGGCATAGAAATCTGTTTGGGAAACTTCACATCAAAATGAGATGAAAAGTAATGGAAGAAATAACAGTGCATAAAACACTGCACTGAACCTAGATACATCGTAGCAACTTTATGAATTACTGTATTTTGGCATGTAAGTTTTTTTCTTTATGTATTTGGTATAGAGCCTCACTACATAGCTCAACTCATAGTGATCCTCCTGTTTTCAGTGCTGGGCTTTTAGGCGTGTGCCACCACACCTGGACTTGGTGGCCGGCTCACTGCACCCAGGGTGGAGCTGGCACGGCGTGTGTTTGGGGACTGAACCCTCATCCCTGCCCTTGCCTAAGCAGGTGCATAGTTCACTGAGCTATCTCACTGGCCCTTGCATATGAATGCTTTACAACACTACTTTTCATTACCTCACTAGTGAGCCAGTCTGTATTTATTATTTCCCTTACTGCAATCCTATATTCTTTTCCAATATCAATACTGATGTGAGTGAGGAGAGCAAGCTTTTTATATGATTCTTTAACTAAAAATTTTGATTGAGCCAAACAAATTTTATCAGTAATTTTGTTCTGTATAAATACTGACAGACTCAACATCTAATATCTCTTTATTTCCAGTACTTACTTGTCTATCTGTCCATGTATTATCTATCCTCTATCTGATATTGAAAATGCTAAGGGTCACAGACTCTAACAAACTCAGAGAGAAAGGATTCTTGGAAGAACAGAGTTCTCCACACTGAGATTTAAGAAATTTAGTTAATCCTGAGAAGCAGAGAGGCTTAGAGTTCAAGCATCCATCGAGTTTTTGACTGCAAGGAAACTGGCTTTATTGTACTCAAATAGGAACCCTCCTCGACACTTTCTTTTTAGCTATAGTAGCCATTCCTGAATTTCATGTAGTCTTATATTAAATAGAAAAAGGTTTTTGTGAAAAACCTCAATGAATTTTCCATCCCATCAAAATTAATTGAATATGGTTGAAGAATATCAATTCATTAGAGCCATTGAACATGTACCAGTGGACAAAGAAAATATTTTTGAAACTTCAATATCAGTTGACAAGAAATCTGTTTAAATGAAAACATTGCAAGTGCAGAATGATAGAAGAAATATGTTGTTTTTCTTGATTAAGAACACCCACAGTCTTTCATAGAATACCCACAGGAAACTGAGAAACATAATGGGAAAACTGCAAAATCCATCGAGTGCTTTATTGGCTCAGTTATTCTCTGAATAGCAGCAGATATAAATACTCTCCTTGGCCTTAGGGTTGCTTGCAAAACTGCTTGTCTTTATTATTTTAAACTGAAAAAACGGAAAAAAATGTCAGGGACTGTGTTAAACTACCATAGGCAGAGATTGAAAAATTCTGCGGTAATATTCTAAGTAGTTGACCAAGAGGAGAATTGTTAAAAGGGAGTGACAGGTGGTCCTCACACCCCCAGGCTCGGAGTCATTAAATTCTATGTGGCATTTGCTCTGCCTAAACTAATCATCCTAGCAGTCATGTTCCACCACACTCCTTTTATTTCTGATCCCTGGTTTCTGTTAGGAGCAAATCATTTTAACAACTTTATACAGAAATAAAAATGATTAATTTGTACTTCTTCATGGAAGTTAAATAGTGTGGTAAAATTTGAAGCTGTAGAACTTAGCATAATGTGGCCACATACCTGGAGTTTGCTCGCACTAAGATCTCATGACACAGGAGTGTATTCTTTAGTATTTCTGTGTCTCTGCTAATATTTCAGCTCCTGAGAGCAGGGCAGCAAGGGGATTCCATTTCTTTGTCTTGAGCACTTCGTTGTAAGGAGCACCATGAGCACAAAGATCAGTGTTAATAGTAGGAGCTGGTATATTTTCTGGAATTCCCTGAATGCCTAGGGGATCCTGTAGTTCTATGCCCTAGACAAAGAATATTTAAAAATACAGTGAGGCCTCAACTTTAATTTCTGAAGACACAGCCCTGTTTTCGCCATGCTCGTTAAGCCACAACTGCTGGGATTGCAGTTTTAACCTGACTGAACTGTGGAAAATCGACAATGAGATTGGGGTTGGGTGTAGTCTGCTGGAAGGATGGGCTCATTTCTTTAATTTTCAATGTTTTAATATCTAGAAAATGTTGCTGAAGATTTAAAGGAGAATAATGTAGGGCTTTAAATTTTCAGACTTGCAGATAGCTATAAGATGGCTGTAATTATAGCATAGTAATTACTGCAAATAAATTTATCATTGTTTACTCAGATTTTAGTTACCTCCAAAAAGTTAAGTGAGTGAATTATTCCTACAAAATGTGTTTTGCCTTCTTAGGGAAATTAAGGCAATTTTCCTGGGTGTTTATGACATTCCATCAGTAGAAATCTTACTGTATCCACCATGAAAGACCTTTATCAGTTTGCCACTCCCACGTCAGTTATGAGGCACCAGGACCGCGGCACGGAGGGCTCTTCACCCTGTCTTTCTCCCTCTGTATCACCCTGTTAAGTCATTTTTGAGAACAACTCTACCTTTCAAGTGCAATTTTTTATTCTTTTTGAAGCAGTTTAATTGGATGGGCCTCGTTCTGCAGGAGAAAGTGGTGGTCACCTTGACAATGCTGAATTTTGAGAGTTCTGTGCTCCTCACAATCAGTGACAATTTAGAGGAACCCTATTCCTCCACCTCTAGCCACTTTATGCTCTGAGAAATAGCTTAACTGCAAAAGAAATTATTCTCTCTCTCAATGACCTAAGTAAGTTGAGATGACAGCCCTCTTTTCACATAGAGTAAGGTGAGAATCGGTCCTCCAAGTTCCTCTTCTTAGCCTCATGAATGGTTAGGTGGGCTTGGTACCTACTGACAAGCATGGACATCTAGTAATTCAACTTGCCTAGGTTGAGTGACACTTCTTGCATATATCTTAGCCTAGAGCACTGACCCACTCTTGGGTACTGGGACACAGAGCAACCTCTTTTTAGTGGCTCCTTTGGAATAGAAGCTGACTCTGAAAACAACTGCAGGTTCTTCCTCAAGCCTCTTGCTCACCCTCTCACTCCTTGTGTGTAGTTTTCTGAGTCTTCTTCACCCCATCCTTGTGAATGGTTCTTCTCAGCCTGACCTTTGAGGTGCTGGCAGATCTGATGCTAAGAGATGCTTCCTTTCTCAGTAATCCTAATGCCTCTGCTGTAGTTATGACTGCCCTCCTTACTGAAGCAGTTTCTATGAATAAAATTTATCACTTTTCCTTTGCACAGATTTATGTTATTTTACAAGACAGAAAAACTTTGTGTGGGAAGTGGGTAGTGGGAATAAAGTACAAACACTAAATGTGAGAAATACACACGTCAGTACCTGAAGTGAGTTTCAGAAGAATATCTTAGCTGGACAGAGTGTAGCATATATTGAGACAGGCATTATGGCACCATCGATCTAGCCGTTGCTGTGGATGGCAGAGACCTCTAATAATATGCGAATTTGTAGTTTATCTAGAGGAGATACCCCCTGCACCACATCCTATATTTTTCCCATCATTCTACCACTTCATAAGCTCCTTGTGTGTGCGGGGAATTGTTCTGCATCGTGTAGCTCCCTCCTACTGCTCTCTTCTCTTTAACATCCAACCGCTAGCCTTTTCCGTTGATGGTGGGGTGCACAGAGTGGTGGGACTTGGGTCTCCCGCCAGTTCTGTCCCTAGTAAAAGGTAACTGATAGCAATCATGGAGGGCTGGCTGAAAGAAACATTTTCTCCAGTGCTTGCTGATGAACATTGACCTACCTAGGGAAATAAAATAAAACTTAGATGGTCAAGCAACATTTATAAAAATCCCAGGCCTATAAATCTTTGATAGACATTAGAAGTAAAAAGTGATGTTTCATATTTCAGAAACAAAAGCAAAAATCCATAGCAGATATTAAAATATTTTCAAATAAACTATATTTTGTCTTTAAGGCACTGCTAACTTTATCATTTAAATAAGTTGAATGCCCTCTTTTCATTGCAGTGTAACCAGTTCCTAATCATAATGTATTATGTTAACATAATTGGTGGATGTGAAAATCACTTAAATTCTAAATGTAGAAAGTAATCTGCATAACACAGTAGTTAGTATTTGGGGAATGCATTTCATTCAAATCTAAGCTTAGTTTTTGTTTTCTTGGTAAGCAAATTATTTTTGTCATATTGATAATACATCATTTCCTAACAGATGTTAACATTTTTATAAATTGTTTACCATGAACTACAGAACATATTATTTTATCAACCACATATATGGAATAAAGTATACTATTAATTGCAAGCAATAAACATAACAACAGATAAGAAATTATTTTAATAGAAAACTTAGTCTTAGAGAAATACTTTTTAGCAAAGAAAATTGTAGAATATGTGGAAATAGAATGGAGGCCCCCAGAAAATTGTAAACTACAGCTAAAGTTACTTCTTAACATTTCCCTGATAAGTATGTTTGCATTATTATCTGTAAGTAAAGTGATGTAAACTTATTTAATATGCCAATGATTATATTTTCATTTTTTTCTTATTAATATAGTCTGATGTTTAAGTATGAATCTCTCCCTTCAGTGTACCTTGTACTCATTTCTGCATTTCATACCACAATAAATGCCATATTGTTTATAACAGGAAGAAAAATAACATCTAGTTATAAGCAGATAGTTTTATTAGCAGACTCTAATCTGCAAATTTCCAAATAATTTTTAGAACATTGGGAAGAAAATGTTACTTTCTTAATATGATAATGATTATATTTTCAATTTTTTTCTTATTAATGCAGTCCGATTGTAAATGTGTTACAAACTTAGTGAAATATTCAGCTTGTTTACAAATAACACAGTGTAATTTTATCATTTAAGTCTTTCTCTCTACCATCTTCAGTATTAAACTCGAGCCAAAAGTGGGCCTACCAGAAAGGTGTGTGACAGTTGGACTCTACAGAACAAAATTTTATGTGCTACTAAATATTATCATTAGATATAATAAATTGGCTTAATAAGAGAAAGAATACATGTGCAATACTCATGACTAAAATACTCAGATAATTCCTCAGTCAAGGTTGCACACATGGCTGTAAATACTGTTAATAAGAACTCAGCTTTTCTTTGTCACTGGGTTCTACCACTTCCAGATGAACATCAGGCTTTTCAAGGTAGTGCTACACATTCCTTCAAGCTTGCATCGCCTACAGATCACCTTCATGAAGAAGGAATGTATCTCATATTCATTGTATGTTAGGGATTCATTTTCTCATATACACAAAGATGCAATAATAGTTTAGTTTTGTCACATTACTCATGAATAGAAATGGAAACAAATTCTACAAGAGGGGGGTATTATCTGTACTATCACTGCTTGTGTGCAAGAAATCAATTTACACAGTCATTATGTCTAATGATGAGGTTGCCATGCTATGTTTTGTTTTTTTTTTTTTTCTGAAAGCAAAACAGGATTCTAACAAACAGAGAAGGCAGCTTAAACCCACTCATGTCTTGGGCCACTCTCTTTATGGTACCATGGTTCTGGTAGAACCCCTCACATAATTATATTTTATCCACTACAATTTCTTTTTCTGGCAAGCTCGAGGACCCAGGTTTGATCCACAACACCACACGCTGTCTGGACCTGGGACCCCAGAGAGTGCAATGAAAACTGGGTGTAATGGCATATGCTTGTAATCCCAGTGCTAGGGAGGCTGTGGCAGGAGAATCAGAATGAGTCTGAGCTGTGTAGTGGAACCCTGTGCAAAATAAATAAGCAGATATATATGAATAAATAAATAATTTAAAAATTCAACTACACTGAAGTTTTCCCCACCTCTTGTCACTGATAGTGGAACCACTTACTTTTTATTAAATCCAGTTCTACCATGTGCTGTGCTGGACCTGGGACCCCAGAGAGTGCAATGAAAACCGGGCATAGTGGCACACGCCTGTAATCCCAGTGCTGGGGAGGCTAAGACAGGAGGGTCAGAGTGGATTTTTACAACCCTATAGCTCCACATAGCTGAAGAAAATGGAAAATAGTTCTGGTATTTCTTACTGCTTTAAACTTTTGTTGCTATTGTCCATGTTTGCTATATGCATAACTATTTTCTTCCTTAGGAGTTGATACATGTCTATGATACATTTTAATTATTTTCATGTTCACTTCTTCTCCCACACTCCCTAACCTGCACCGTTTTGTCTCCTTTTGATTTAAATGAATTCTTTCTCCCTTTTGCCTATGACCTATCTTATATTTTCCTCTTTAGCTATATTTGGCTTCCTCGTGTAGGAGAAACCATGTGACCTTAAGCACGTGTGCCTGATCCATTTCAGCTAACATCATGGTCTCAAGGTGCATCCATTTTCCTACAAATGGCTCATATTCCGCTTTCTTCATAGCAGACCACTACTACACCCTCACATGTTTCCTGTGCTGTAGGGAGCCCTCCTTGGAAGTCTGCTTTACTGAATTTTGCAGAGGGAAGATCAAGCAGCTAATTTTTTGCTTAGTTTAGTGGAGAATGGCAGGAAGTCAGGGACATCATTTTGCTTTTGCTGTTTTCTTAAATCCCAGCATGCCATGTCTAAGCTACAGTGTCTTGAATCCCTTGGTATAGTGTTTGTCATGTTGAATTGTGACTATGTCGGCATTTAACTCACATATTTTCTCCTGACACATCCTCTGTCTTGACCCAGACCAGGTTTTAAGCCCTTGGCTGTGAATCTACTACAGAGTAATGCCGCATACTTATTCTTTCTTTCTTGTTTTCACGCCTTTTAGTAGGTAGAAAAAATAAGCCCATGGGACTTGTAAGGTGTTACTTAATCCGGGAGAGGATGTGATGCAAATCCTAGCAACTGAGTACACAAACAGCATCAAAGTTTGCTCAGGGTGAGACACCTAATGGAGGAAACAGCTCTGTGAGCATCAGCAAATTAAGGTTGCAGAGATGCAACATTATCGTCACTGTTCTGCTGAGTGTCACTTCTGCTTGTTAATGTGTGATCTCCTAAGAGTTTAGTGGAAGACTGGAAAATTGATTCAGAAGAAGAACCTCATTATGAACTGAGTACTATTGTGACGCGTACTTCCAGAGTATTTTTCTTCTTGGCAACATCTGATCTTTCTGGAAATGTAATGGCTTTAACTTAGTCTCCTCTTCCCCCACCTATTGGAATCATTCACATTTTCAGTGATTCCGTTTCTTGTACTGCCTCTCAGGTTGCATTATGAAGTCCTGATGAGTTGTGAAGTGATCAGTACAGAGAAGGAACCGGAGAGATACTGATGCCAGAGGATGAGAGAAACAAGAAGCTCTGTCTCTGGAGCTCTTTCTCACTTCACTTTTCCTATCTTTTTTTCTTTTTTGTCCCAGAGCAACAACACAAACATTTGCTTCCTCAGGGAGTGAATAGCAAGATGACCAATACAAATAGGCAAATGCATCTTAATTATGATGACATATCCCTTTGTGTTCCATCTTATTTTTTAAAGTATGTTTCAAGGACAATAAACGATAGATAAAAATTAGAAAAAATAGAAAATTTCACTAAACAAAATAATAGGAATCCAAGAATGGATGTTACATTGAAGATTTTTTTTCAAGTTATGGAAAATTTAGAGAGTGTTCAGTTTAGGAAAATGGACATTGCCATTGTTGCAAATATTCTTCTTTCCCACTTCAGCATTTTTTCCTACACCAGGGATCAAGCTCAGGACCTTGTACTTGCCACACAGGTGCGTATGCCTCTGAACTATCTCCCAAGCCTTCCTACTTCAATTTTGAGTAAGCTAATTAAGAATTTGAGAAACATTAATAAAATGTACAAAACCACTTTCAAATAAGCAGAATTTGATGTTTTAGAAGGGGAGTTGTATGAGATACAGCTCATTGAATTATGGATATGGCACCATTTGTACCTACGGGAAATGTAAAACTAAATCAAACATTTGAGGATTTGTAATTGGGGAGATGGCTTTGCTCAGCAAGGTGAAAAGTGAGCTTTCATAGACTGAACCCAAGAGTGTGAAACTGGGTTGAGCGAGGCATTTTCCCTGCTCTGATATGGCACAGTCTATCAGCAGACCAGGAGACTCTGCTTGCTGCCAGTGACTTGCTGGCTGGGCCCTGCTGTCTGTTACAATGCTTAGAGTGAGATTTCAGATGTTTGTCCAAGAGGTAGCTTGAAATGCATTAGATAGACACTCAAGGTACAGAGATAGGCTCAGGGCAATAACCTCCAGCTCATGTAATTTAACACTTTCCGCCTTTGGTGGCTGATAACTAAACAGTCATTTTACTTCCAGAGCTTCTTGCCAGTGCTTTGAGTTGCTCCAGAGTTCTACACTCAATGGATTGCTGATTAGCAGAATCACCAATGGGCTGTTGCACACCTCATATGGTCCCCAGAGCTGAGGCTGTGTGAGGGGTGAGGAAGTCTTCAACTGTGCTGTACAGTAAAATGTGAGAGGTTGTGTCCTTCACAAAAGCTGAAGCAATGAAAGAAAAAAGTCCAAACTGACATTTGAACAAGACTTGAAGTGGATAGGTGAATGATAATTAATATAATTGAATGATAATTATAATAATTGTTATTAAATTTCTGGCCTGTACTATTCATGCATTTTTAATAGGTGAAGCACACAATTGAGAAGGATGATGATAAAAAATTAACATGAAAAGACTTCTGTTTGGTATTTTAGTTCTTGCAGAAGGCAAAGAAGGGAGACTAGCCTAAGATGATAAGCTGAGTGATGTCCTGGATTCAGTATAAACTAATGATCCGAATAAGATATCCAGTGAAGACTGAAAGGAGTACCAGTGATGTTGGGGTGGAAGAGAATATGGATTTTTTTTTCTTTAAATTTCAGGTATTAAAGTTTCTGCTCTTCTTGGTTATGCATATCAAAATCCTCAAGTATACAAGTTTCTTACTAGAGTAAGAAGTGAAAAAGTGGCTGCATATCACTATTTGCTAGCTCATTGTGTAGAATAACAGCCTTTGAGTCCTGCTTATCCCTGCAGCAGATGTCATTACTTATGGTCTAGTATTAGGAGGAAAACATATTATTGGAAATGATTATGGAATTATGGGTAGGTGAAAAGAGGAGAGGCAGGGTGCAACAGGAGGAGAGGGGCCATTTTCATAGGGACTACTGTGATCTGCAAAGTTTGAAGGGTTAGATTCAAAACCTGTTTTATAGAGGAATGAAATGTTATGGAGGTAGAATTTGGATACATAACAAAGTCAGGCTGTAAGCTGAGAGAGGCCTTGAATGATACTAAAAAGTGCTATCCACTGCTTCAGACTGAGTTGAGTGCAAGGTCAGCGGCTTAAAGGAAGGAAAGGACAGCAACAAGGTTTGTTACCAAGCACCATGTTTTCATATATTGGTAAGACTCATAAATTGTCTCCCAAACCAGAATTCAGATTTCTGTTTTAACTGTACCTTTTCTCTTTTAGCAAGAATCCTACTGATTCTGGGAAGCAAAACTCTTCCTGCTCTTTATCTAATCACCCTTGCTTGTGATCCAATATTCCCAGGTGATATCTGGTCATTCTGGCCTGGCTTTCACAAGAGCCTTGGGGGGGGAGTGTTTAGCCAAATCTTCCTTTATCCCTGATCTTTCCATTAAGGAACTTTTCTCCAATTACCCTGCCTCATTTCTTATCTATGTAGTCACTTATCTGTGTGTTTAATTAAAGTTAGTCTCACCATCTCCTAACCATTTTGAGAACCCATTGCTGTAGTGATATCTATACTTACTGCGATAATCCACTGGTAAATACAGTTATTCTTACTATCCTGTAAAATTATGAAAGTCTGTTTTGTCTATAGTTGTACAAAACAGATCAGCTAATGGTTTGAATCAAGGAATGAAGATTTAAGTAGTATGAAGCCAGCCTTGTCATAAATCAGGGTGCATGCATATTATAGACAGTGATTATAAGGGAATAGCCTTAATAGCAGATATATAATTTCTAGGATTATTTTATAATATTATTCCTAAAAGTGAAATTCAGAAGAGAGCAAGAGATCTGTCCACACACTAACAACCCAAAGAATCCAGCTAAGAGCCTTTATCCCACTGTAATATCTCTCACTAGTCCTAGCTGAAGGTCTAGAGCCCATGACAATGTCTCATACAAGTCTGTATCAAGGATTTGCACTGGGAAGATTCAAAGCCAGTGGTGGAAATTAGAAAGTCTGTGACACAAGGCTAAGGGATCTGCACTGGAGCCATGAGGTGATGTTCAGGCTAAGGACCAGAGCTCTCCCAAAGAGAACCATGATCCCAGGCTCCTCCAATGGTGAGAACAGTGGAGCTCATATCAGGAAAATCAGTGCACAAACTTACTTAGGAGAATCAACAACACACCATCTTTCCCTCCTGTTTTTTTTATGTTGTTGTCCATAATCCTCAGGTAGACTTTCTACACTTAGAACCATGATGATTCAATTCAACTGCATGCCACAAGTTGATCATTAGTTAATCCAACACAACACAGGAAATTTGTTTAAATCACATAGTGAAGAGGGCATTGTTCTTTGTGGAAAGTTGTCCCCTAGAACATAAAACAGATTAGGGTGCAACAGAATTTCTTTAACTCACCCTGTTTTCTAAAAACTTAGGACTCAAGTAAAATTCAACTTGTCCAGTGATAACCCTTTCTGCAACAAGAGCCCAAATGTGAGCAACTATACACATCAGTAATATTTATTATACAAATAAATAATTTTGTAGGCAGGTTGTAAGTCCCTGGGTTTTACAAACTTTATGAATCTTATTGATCTTGTGTTCCACATAATTGAAATATTGGTGCTATTAGTTATACACTAAGTTACATGTAGTGATTACTATGGAACAGACATAATGTTAACTCTGGTGGCCCCCTCGGGGATCCCAAGGGAAATTTTCATGGGTAAGGTCTCAAGGTTAAATAATGCACATATGCAAAACATCCCCAACATCAGCAGACACTATAGAGTAGAGCAGAGCACAAGAGTGCAAGAGAAGCCTGCGCTGTTATTGTATAATTCTGAAACAGGTGGTTATCTCGAATTTACCTCCTTGTATAGTGCCATGACTATCACATGCTAACTCATGGTAACATAACTGTATTCCTCTGTGTGCCTGCCTGCACTAGACAAGCAGGGTCACACCCTCAGCTGTCCTTCGACCCCCTGAGCTTTGAAGCAGTGTAAGGGATTTTCCATATTATACTTCCTCAAAGGTCAGGCGTATATATATGTCATATTCTTTATGCAACAGGGCACAAGTACTTTCTTGTTTCATAGTTAATCAATCAAGAACCATACAGTTTTCCAACCACTTTTTATTTTCATTTGAACAGTTTCATAAATGGACAATGTAGGAGCCTAGTATGCAGCATTTCATGCTTGGGTCATAAGCTGAGCAGGGGCTTCAACATGGAGACTAAGTATATGGTCATTGCTCATGGTCAGATATTATTCTTAATAGGATCCCACACTCAGCGGTCAGTATTTTTGGTTAGATGCTATTCTTACATGTCAGCTCCTATGGTTTGTGTCTGGGTGTGCCCACAAAACCTCATACAGTCTAGAGTTTGTGATTAATTCATGATCAAATGGTGGGATTATGGGTGTGAGTGCTACACCCACCCTGGAGCAGATAATCTACACCCAGATCTAAAGAGGGGAGAGAGGCTTGCTAGCAGCCACAGCTGTCACCCCTCCCCTTGCTCTTTGCTGCCTTCCACCTCCATGAAGTGCTGCCATGTGTCACCCTGCCTTGGAGCCAGCTCAGGATGGACTGAAAGTTCCACAAACTTTGAGCTAAACAAACCTTTCTTCCCTTAATTTTGGGTATGGGATATTTTGTCCCAGCAATGTAAGAAAAGTAACTGAAACATCAACTATTGCAATACCTGGTCAAGGCCTCTGTTAAGCCATTTTCCAATCAGAGGAGATGCTTATGTCCTGAACCATGAAACCCTCCCTGCTCAGTTTTTTGACCATGTCTCCATATGACTCATCACAGGTCAGCACCCACATGGGACAGAGCCCCATCTGTCACTCTCCCTAACCAGGCAGCCTGAAGGTCAGACCCCTAAAGATAGCCCAACTGTCCATATACAAACACAGGGGCTCTCCTTTATGCAAAGTAGCCACACAACTCTGCCCATTGGTTTGGCCTGCCTGTTCCAGTTTCAAACCAGAGTACTTCTGCACTAGGTTGGATTGTGATTTCTCTCTACGGGTGCACAGGTGGACCCATCAATATATCTGTTATCAGGGACTAGCGTTCATATCCTCTACACTGTCCTTCTGTACAAGTTTCTATGGTCATCACAGGTCCCCAAACTGCTGCCAATAGCAGAGAAAGAGGCTGTCTGTTGGAGGTATCCCAGTGTGAGAGAATGTAGGCTTGTGTCACTGCACTCTTGGCTGGGCTATTCACATCCATCCCTAGGCCTCTGTCTGGCCTGTGATTCCTCACAGGCATGCAGTATACAAGTCTGATGTTTTCTCACCCAAGGAAAACTGGCTCTCAGCCATTCCACAACTTTGACCAAAACCCAGCGGGGTGCTTTTACTTCCCATTTCTGCCACAGACCCCAGCCAAATCCACTGTAATCCACACTGACAGAGTGAATGGCAGGTTAGGGTCAACAACTCATAGGGCTTGCACTTCTGCAGCAGGCCTCTTTTAGTCCAAAAAAATCAGCTTCCTCTGTGTCTGTTCAGCAAGTGGCTTCTACTGCCTCTGTCCATCCCATTTTGTGCCCCTGTTAGTCACCTAGTACAAGGGGCACAGCAGGTTATTAGGTGCGATATATCCACCAAAAACTTAGCAAGGTATATATTCCCAATAGGTATACTGATGTGGGTCTGATTTTATCCCACTCTGTAATACCCAAGAATTCGACAGGCAAGCCAGGTCCCTGGGCCTTGTCTTAATCCATGTCCCACCCCCATTCCAGCAAGTATTCCTTTAGACTGTGCACAGAGGCCTAGGGATGGATGTGAACAGCCCAGTCAAGAATGGAGTGACACAAGCCTACATTCTCACACACTGGGATACCTCCAACAGACAGCCTCTTTCTCTGCTCTCAGTCTGTAAGGCAATCAGGGGTTAACAGATAGCAACACAATGAAGCAGTGACTCAGAGTGTGTCTTGGCCTGGATGGCCAGACACAAAGTTGGGCTGTGTAAATGGTCTTGAAGGAACACCTGGAAAGTCTATCGCCTGCTCTCTGGGTGAAGGCAAACTGTTCCTGACTGCCAGTGTCAGGAAGCGATGAGAAGTCACTATTGTTCTGGCTTTGGCACAGGTTAAACTGGAGGGTTCTGAGCAGGGTGTTTCACCCTACATGTCCTGTGGGAGAGTCAGCGCTGTATGTCATAGATGGCTTCAGACCTTGTCACAGGAATTCACCACCAGAATTCTCCCTGCATGGTCTCTGGCCCAGCCCCAGTCAGCATGTTTACCTTCTGTATGTATTTAGCAGCCAGGGAAACATAAATGTCACACAGGTGTGGGGACAGGTGCGCGATATCAGGAGTCCTCTGAGCTTTTGGATCTCCATAGACCTCTATGCATGCAGTATGTCCTGTAAAATAGTCTGAGTTGCCATATATTAGTATTGACTTGGCTCCAGTATCCAACAACACTGCCTTACATTATGCATTCCACATGTGCCCACCAGTCTCCCTGAGACCCCCATGACTGAAGTACTTCGGTCTGCCTCCTGATTGGGGTTAAGGAGGCCAGTGTCACTTCTTTTTTCTCACCACAGCTCTCTGGCATTCTGGTCCCCTGGCTTCTAGGTATATATTGCTGCTCAGGGGTAATTGCCTCCATAAACTCAAGAATGCATCCAAAAGCTAATGTATCTGTGGATGGTCACCAGAAGGTCTATCTAGATCTGGTCACAAATGACCTTCAGAGGCCCCACAGCCTGATCTTCAGTGGAGCCTGACCTTGCCCAGAGCCCCCACTTCTTTTGATCCTTTGCCGGTACAATTTTTATGGATCTCACCTTGCCTTGTTGCCTCACATCCACATCTCGCAGGAAGGCCAAGGCACATGCAGCACCATGAATTGAATGATCTGTAAAGGGGGCAAGATGGGCTGCCCCTGAACCTAACATGCCAGCCAGCCTACTGACCAAGATTAGGTCCTGTTTGGGCTATTGCACTGCAAACACCATTTGCCACAAGTCCATTTCACAGTGAATAATTATTGTCTAGATAGTGCAGATCACCTGGATTCTTCCAAAACAGAGGATCCACTGCCATCGACCAATTAATCACAGTCTGACTACCTACTTCTGAGGCTATCCTTTGCCTATTCTGTAGAACCTGTCTCATAGATGGGGTGTTAGATATTTGGGACATCTCTTGTGGGTTTAATTGCTTGTTATCAGCCCCATTGCCCACAGCTATCACAGACACAAAGGAACATTGTTCACCCACCTCTGCTTTAATTGTATTACAGCTCCCACAGTTCTATGACTATATGGGTTCTTATACTCCAGGTCCTCTTCCCTGGGTAGAAGTTCCTCATGTTTTTTTTTCAGTACTGGGGATCTAATTCAGGACCTTTCACTTGCCAGGCAGGCACTTATGCTACTAAAGTATAGCTCCAGCCCCTCTACCTCTACCTTTTGATGAGGATGGCCTACCTAGCATGGTAGGCCAGGAGGTTTTTGAACATGAAGACTTCCACTTCTGGAGACATACTTGAAGGAGGCAATGTTTCTCATAATATGAGTCTCACAATATAAACACTGCAGAACCCAGGCATGGCTCAAGGTCCTCTATCAGCTACAGCTGGCCTACTGTCTGATGAGGCCATCCCCTCTTGATTTGTGTGGCAGAGAAGAGAGAAGGACAGCCAAGCCTCCTGCCCCACTGTTTCACAGTGAGGAGGAAGAATTTGTCTGTTTCTTCTGAGCCTCACAAGACTTCCCTGGGCTTCAAGAGGGCTGTTACTCAGTCCTCCAGGGCCAGCCAAGCTGCCAAGAAGGTGGCTGCAGGTGATCATCACGAGGCTGGCGTTGTTTATCTGCCGTTCCCCAGGGCTCTCCCTTGCCTATGGTGCTGTTTCTACATTCATCATGGAACTGTTCACCTTAATGTTCTGAGAGTTTGGCCAGTTGTTGGATCACTTGGGGGTCCCAAGGTTGAAAATTACATGTGCTCAAGACATCAGCCACAACATCACGCAGCCTTGAGCAGAACAGAGTACAAAACTGCAAGAATGTAAGAGCCACCTGCACTTTATCATATGTCTTACACAGGTTGTTATCTCACATTTACATTCTTACACAGAGCCATGACCAGTACACTCATGTTTATGGGTGCTAAGTCATGGTTATGTAACTGTGTACCACTGTGCACCTATCTTAGGCAAACAGAGTCACATCCTCAGGACTCCTTAGATACCCTTGAGCTTTGAAACAGTTTGAGTGGTTCTCCACACCATACCGAACATAATATCTAATTAGTACCCCAATAACTTTGAGAAATTTAATGCTACTATATCCATTTTACAAAAAAATAAAAGGTGTAGGAATAAAACAGAGCACTTGAGCTCACTGCACACAATCATAGGATAATTAAACAGCAGCCTCATTTCTTTCTTAGCACTGAAAATTTTCTTTTTGTTCTGGCTCTGAAATATAAAAAAAACTGAAGTGTTTTCCAAGTCTCACTTGTCACTCAACATCTGATTTGAGGATTGTTTTTCCCACGCACCAAGAATTTCTGTCTGAGTGTCATGAGTATAAGTTCCGACACTACCTGGACCATCAGATCCCACCAATTGAGGGTTCAGCCCCGTAAGACTACACCCCTCTGGTTCAATAGTCAACCACAAATCGGAAGTACCTATAGTTCTGACATTCACCATCCAGAGCTTTTTGATTTCTAATGATGTACTGGAGATATTTGTATAATTTAGGGAACTATGTTGATCAAAGGTACCAGTTGATTCATGAAGGACATAGTAAAGCATACAGATAAAGGGAAACATGGGGCAATGTTCTCAGGGGTGCCAACCCCAAAAGCTTCTGTCACTGTGACAGTGGAAAGTGTTTACCTTCGCATATGAAGATGTTTCACCAAACCAAAAGTTCTCTGAAGCTCCTAACTCCAGGTTTTTCTGGAGGTTTCATCCAACAGATATGATGATTTTTTAACTCCATTTCCAGTCCTCTTCCTGTCAGAGAATGTCTCTGAACCCAGAATTCCAAGGTATAATTATGGCTGGTCTTTCCTTGTGGCCTGAACCCAGGTAAGAAGAGGAGAAACATTCCAGAAACTGGTGGCAGAGACCAGTTTATGCATTTCTTCTAATTTCACACTAACAGACAAGTTATTTCAGACCCTCCCCTGAGCTCCTTCCATTCCTGGTCAAATCTGAGGCAGGTGGCAAAATGAAGTGGTCAGAAGCTGAGGAGGCACTAAGCAGAGAGAACTGTGATTCTGACTACCTTATGTAGAGGAGGTAAAAAATCATTTTCCTTCTATCTTCTTTTGATTAATGGTGAAGTCAAATAGATTAAACTGGTCAGAGGAAGAACAAGAGGAAATCATTTTGAATTAAGTATTGCAATTAGGGTTCAGAAGCATGTGATGAAGCAGTGGCCAGATGTCACTCACCAGGCTTGCTCATTGTGAGCTAAGAAAATGAAAAGCAGTATGGGGCTTTGAGTGGGCGAAGAAAGTCGTGAGAGGGTAAGGCAGGAAGTGGGCAGCAAGTAGGCGCTGCTGTTTTATGCCAGTGAGAATATTTTACGTGATCTGCATTCTCTTAGGAGAGGTCTTCTCTGGGCATGAACACACCTTTACTGCAAAAAAGTGGAATTTACTTTCTACTCTTAAGCAATGAAGTGCAAGCAAAGAAATTTCTGTGCATCTCCTGATTCCCAATTGCATTCAACTCAAAACAATCCATTTGTCAGTTATGTTTTGGACTAGTTCATTCTGCTACTGTATGTTGATGTCTTAGTGTTCAAATAAGGATACATACAGTTGGACAAAAATTCTCTTCTTTAAATGTCACCATCTGATATACACATACACATATATGGTGCCTATTAGGCATGACTTGTCCTTTTATGAAGAATTCAACTGCTATAAAATAATAACAATTCTATTAATAACAACAATAATAAAAAGAGATATTTCCTGACTAATGCTCCTATTTCTTAGATAAATTAAAAAGGTCATATGATGCCAAATGAAATTTGATTATGTGTCAAAGTTGTCATATTTTATTTTAGTCATTTAAGAAATGAAGACAGTAATTTCATGCATCAGTAATTAAAAGAAAAAGGAGAAAAATGCCTATTAAATAGTTGACAAAATAATAAAATTGAGTATGTTTCATTCTTGAAGTTGAAACTACATTTTGCTTTCTAAACTATATGTGAAACAGTGAATATTCATAAATTCTTTACATTAATATGCATTTTGGAAATGATAATTACCTTATTCATGGGGATATTTCATATTCACAAGTTATTCTGGGATTTTATTTCTCCTGCGTTGAGTCTGGTTTTTAAAATTAAGCTTTTCATTCTTTATGAAAATAAAGATAAGAAAAATGTGCTAATTTTATTGAAATGAAGTCAAATATGTAATCAGGAAAGAGATTAAAAATCATTTCACAGTAAAAAGACTGGTTAATTGGAAATAGTAAAAATCGTAACACTTTAAATATTTATTAATAAAATAAAAATCAAAACAAGATCTTCATGTAATTTAATTTAGAAACTCTACTTCTGTGTCCTATATTATATAAAATAAGTTAGCAAACTGCCAAATAAAATGTACATGTGGGCAGAAGCCAAGGAAATTTGCATATGAAATTAAGGTACAATGAAAAAGGAACGAATGATGAGTGTTTGTGCTTTAATTTTAATTATTTTCAAACATGTCATTTTGCATTGCTTCTACTTTAAGTATATTTTCCATGAATTTATACTAAAAAATAAATCATCAAGTGAAATCATCTGATGGAAAGAGTGTAACTTCTAAAAATGACAACCTGCTTGTAAAGTATAAATATTTAACAGTTGTTATAGCTAGAAAAATTGTATTTGAGGAACTATCATGTTGAGATCTCTTCTAGCTTATTCTTGGAATTCATTCATTTTACATATTTTTGTGGCATTAACAAACTCCACTCATTTATTCATCCATGCAAATAAATATTTGAGCTGCTACTAAATAAGATGCCTTCTATATTGTAGTATAGTGAAAAAGAAACACAAAACTGTCCCACTCTTCCATTTGTCATTCAATCTTTTTCTAATGATCTGTAAATTGTGACTATCTGGCTGGAGGGGTGAACTGAAGCTCTCGAACAAACACTTTTTATATGACTTCTAATATGCTTCTCTGCTTTGGTTGTATTGACTGCCCTATTAACCACAAAAAGACTTCTGTATTCCCTTTATAGATCTCAGTCTTTAAATAAGGATGTTGATGCTTCTATCAGTTGTAGTTCCTCAGAGATATACTGGATAATTGCTCTTTTATTTCATACACTTATTTATGGTTTGAAACTGTGCCAAACAGCAGCTCTGTTCTAGGAAATTTTCTCAGCCTTGGATTATAGACAGATCTCAAAATTCAGTTTAAAAAAAGATTTAAGCAAATAATTTGAAGTATGAGGTGGATTGAGAAGTTAAGACCACTGCCAAAGCTCAAGTAACCTTGCAAGAAAAAGATGAGACCTAAAAAATAAGCTAAAATTAGCTAAAGTAGACCAGAATTAATAGGGTCACACAGGCAGAGGCAGATATTGCAAATTGTTTAATATAGAAAGAATTTTACAAATGCTAGAAAATATGAAAATCCAAAAAGTGGAACATAAAAGAAGAGTTGAGAAAAAATAACAAAGTGGTACAAGAAAAGATTAGAAAGGGAGCCCCAGCTCAAAATACACAAAGCCTGCTTCTGCTAATGCTTCCGACATGGGGATTCTCTCTGTGTTTTCCATAAAGAACCATGCTCATTTGATTTTGATATTGATTTCTTATTTCTGCACATAATAAGTGGCAAACACAAGGACTCTATAAACATCTATAATTTGACAATTAAAGGTATTTTCAATATCATTAGTAATATATAGAAATATTAGATTGAAATAATTAATTGGCGTACTAAATATGTTTAAGTATATATAAATCTGCATGCCTACAAAGACTTATAGTGGCATCTAGTTTCCTCTTTGGTTTGATAACATATTTTTTGTTGTTCTTTTTGGTTTTTTTGTGTGTGTGTGTTTTGAGACAGGGTCTCACTGTGCAGTACAGGCTGGCCTTAAGCTCAGGCTGGTCTCGAGCTCACAACAACCTTCCTGCCTCAGCCCCCCGAGTGCTGGGATTACAGGCATGCGCCACCATGCCTGGCTGATAACATATTTTTATTCATAAATTTTCCTATGTTGCTAAAAAGCACTTAAAATGAATTAAGAGACTTATTGTCTGATATGAACATACATTTCTAAAATGTTTCATGCAAGTTTTTGAAACAACATACAGTAGTGTGTCTATTTGCACAATTATTCTACTTAAAGTTGCAGAAACCCACCATTAGAGAAATATTAGAAACCTCTAGTGATTGTTGGAGCTTAATTATTTTTGAACAATAATAAATTCTTAATGCGATTCCTTGTTGGGCTTGAGAGTGTACAGGATCCCCAAATCATTGTTTGTAAAACTCTGAAAGTGTGTATGTGCATACATTTGATAGTCAACAGGGGAAGCTACCCCGTCTTTTCTCACATTCTCTAATGGATCTGTCAGCTTGCACAGAAAGGTAAGAAACACTGTTGTGAATGAGGATATGTTTTCCTCTGAGGTTCCATAAATGCACAAAACTTTGTTTTAGAAAATTGTATTCTTTTCAGGTACTCTTGGAGCTAATTTCTCAGTTACACTGAAACAAAGCAAGACCAGTTGGAGCCAGGGAAGCACATTCCACATTTGGAAGGCTGGGTAGGGTACTGCTCTGGTAATGTAGTGGAGCGTTCATCTCTTTGGTTTTTAATTAATATTACGTTCCGAGTTGGTCAGAGAACAATGATCTTCAACCATATGTTTTAGCCAAATGATTTGTGTCAGCTTATCTATATTCCCCAAGGGACCATAAACATGAGAATGTCATTAGTAATTACCTGTCAAATCCACTTAGGGCAGTCTTAAATAATTAACACATTATTACTTTGGGTTGTCTGCTCAGTGACTGTATAACCAGAGTGTTCCTCTTGCTTCTCTTGATCTCTACATGCCTTTTTAAAAATTTTCAGCAGAATGATAAACTCCTTGTAGTTATCCTTTTCTTGAAAAGATGTTCAGAACCTTTAGAGAAGAACACAAACAGTTCATTAACCAGGGATTCAATATCTGCCACCCATGTGTAAAGTGAAAATGATTTTGAATAAAAAAATTCAAGAGGAGAACAATGAATACTTTTGCTGCTTTCATACTTTGATATGTACAAGCTTGACCTCTGTACCCACCTGGAAACAAAGCAGGAGAAATGAGAAAGGTTCTCTACAAAGTAGCCTAGACACACACTACCAATATTTCTGAAGTCACATGTGATATTTAAGATGTAAACTACTGAAATGAAGTCTGTCTGGTTTAAGGAAACTTATTATATACTAAAGTGCTTTTTTGTTCCACTTCTGCCTAGCATTGAAATTACAGCAAATCTTTATTTGACAAGACATTACAATCATTACTTTATAAAGCTAAATGTTCAGTAGGGATTTTGAAAATTTCTTGTCACAATAAAATCAATAGATGTGAAGGAAAAATAAATATACAACAAAATTTGTATCAGTAATTCTATGATTATCTGTGCAACCGGAGACCCAACTTCCTCTACTCATGGGATATTTGGCAGTTTTTGTCTTGTAGTCAAATGTATATTGATTTATTTAATTGCAAAGACTAAAAATTCACCAGTATAATGCAAATTGTATAAGATAATTGAATATAACACATCTTTTGTTTAATACATTTCTAAACATCATATTTATATCTTTTTGCCTCTTAATGTATAGAATCATACTACTATAATACCTCGTTCACAAACAGTTCTGTTTCCAAACAATTTAGCTTGCAAAGAAAGTTGTTCAGCAAAATTTTCTTTCTGTTCACAGTTCTGCTTCGGGTGATAAACATGACCATCCCCGTCCTCCACACACAAACGCTAACAGTGCCATCTCACTAAAATCATAAAACAAATTAGGTTCATATGCCATCACTGTATTCAACTAGCTGACATTTTTCCTTTGCTTTTCAATAAACTCTTAGGTTTTAGAATGGCCAGGCGTGGTGGTGCATGTCTGTAATTCCAGTATTTGGGAGGAAGAGGCAGGAGGATCTCTGTGCATTTGAGGCTAGCCTGAACTACAAACTGCATAGTGAAAGCTTTCCTCAAAAAGACAAAACAAAGTTTTAGAATATGTTACAGTTTATGGTCAGTTGTCCCCCCAAAGACTCCACAGTTATGGGGTGAACTTCTAGAACTGGGGATTAATTCATGGTCCAGCACTGGGATTATGGGTCTAAATGCTGCTGGGATTATGGGTGTGAGTACTGCACCCAGCCTGGGGCAGACAACCTGACTGCAACAGAAGGGAAACAGACGTTTTGGTGCTGCTGTTGCCACTGTGCCTCCTTTTGCTCTTTCTGTTTTCTACTGCCATGGACTGCCGCCCTCTGCCATGTTCCAGCCTACTTTAGACCAGCTGCGTATAGACTGAAGCCTCCACAACTCTAAGATAACTAAACCTTTCCTTCCTTAATTTTGGGTGTTATGCATTTTTGTCCAGCAAGGAGAGAAAAGTAACTAGGATGGAATGTATTTAAATTTATATGAAAGTTATGATAATAGTAGTTTCATAAACACCATATCTAGTTCTACTGTTACTACTACCTTAAATATATGTATTAAAATAAGTGACCCAGAGCTGGCCAAGTAGCTTGCCAGATGCAGGGGCTACGGGCTCTATCCCCAGGCCTGCCGTGTGGGCCCCGCCACTGGGGAGCCCTGAGACACTGAGTCTGGGCATGGTGGGGTGCTCCTGCAATCCCAGCTCTTGAGAGGCTGTAAACAGGTGGACTACTGTGAGTCAGATTTAGCAGTGAGACCCTGAACACCTTATAGACCCTTCCCTAAAATACAAAAAATAACTAATAAATAAATAAATTTAAAAATAAAATAAATGAATTGATATCCAAACATTATTTTATTTGCTGAAGCCCACTTTTATTCAGTGTTTCCCAGCTTTTGCCTACTCTTTTACTTAGTTTTTCCAGAATCTCATCCTGTCTCACACCCTATATTGATTACAATTAGATGTCATATGTCCTTTGACTCCTTCTGGCTGTGACAGTTTCTTATATGAGTTTTATTCCTAGAACCTTTGAAAATTCTGAAGAGTACTTGTAAGGCATTCTGTGATGTGTTGCTTTATTGCAGTGCGAGTGTTTGTCTCGTGATTTAAGATGGAGCTTTGATTACTGGGAAGAAAGACCACAGAGGCAGAGTAACATGCATTTCGGGTCATGTCATCATGACCAATTGCTAATGACATGATCCTGAGTCACCTGGTGGATGGGGTGCTTATCAGGGTTCATCCAATGCCACAGTTACTGTGTCCACTGTTCCATATTGCTGCTTGGGGAAGGAAGTCATTATTTTCAGTTGAGAGTAGAAACTTTGTCTCCAGTTCTCATTGGGAGCACAGGATTTTCTTATTGTTGTTTGTTTCTTCTTGTATTTAGGACAGAGTCTACGGGGTCTACAGGGTTGCACTACATAGATCGGACTTGTAGTGATCCAGCTGTGTTCAGCCTCCCAAGAGCTGGGATTCCAGGTGCACACCACCACGCCCAGTCTTGGGAGCAGAGCTTCTACACAAGTTATTTGAAATTCCACAAGATACATTCGTCTCTTGATTTATATATTTGTTCATTCATTTTATATAAGTATGATTTATACACACTTATTTTATATGTTGGATAATAATCCAGAAATATTTTATGTAGTTAGTTTTTGCTAATTTTCAAACTTCATCCAACTTTCATTTAATTCCAATGTCCTTGTGGTATAATTTTATTATTGTGGCTGTCTTTTTCTTTTGTTCACTAGGTTTGTTCTTTTCTTTCTTCAAACTGGCATGATATCCAGTTTGTTTGTTTTTTTTTCTTTTCTCACTCTGTGCATTTTTAACTTTCTTGATACTACAAGATATTCAAGGACTACATTGTGTGTATCTTGCTCTAGCTTTACAATGACTTATTTCTCCAAGTAGATCTAATTAAGCTTCCTTTATTCATGACAATCTAATTTTTTTACTATTATGTAGTATTCTATTTTATAAATTAAAAACATTCTATTGTATTTGTTTGTGTTTTATTGTTTATATTATTGATGAATATTTATGGGAAATAATACCCTAATTATTATGTTTAAATGAATATTTTGGGTACATGCAAATGGTTCTCAAAATTTTTCATCAAGAAGGATACTCCTGAATTGAGTGGACTGCCCACAATTTATTGGAAAACATTTCAGGAGACTGAAGAGAGTTCTGCCATGCATCTTCCCTTCTGCTAGGAGTGACATAATGTTTCATTCATATAATATTTGATTTTTTACACCTTTATATAATGTGATATGTGAAATATCTCTCTTATTGTTTTTCTCCTTTTATTTTCCTAAATATTGGTTGCTCAGAATGCCTGAAAACACATTTTGTCTGTCTTTTCCCCCTATATGTTGTCTATAATTTGCTCTAGATTACATAGAAAACTCAAATATTCTCTATATATGCTCTAAATATTTTTTCTAGAATATACAGACAACTAACAAAATCTGATTTCCCAAATTTAAACATCCAATCCAAAATGAGTGTCTGAAATGAATGGACCCTTCTCAGAAAAAATATCTTCAGATATTAAATAAATATATGAAAAAATGTTTAATATTGCTGATGATTCAAGAAAAACAGCACTGAAATTTATCTTATTCTACAACAAATGGCTGTCATTAAGAAATCAATGAAAAACTAATGCTGCAAGGATTTGGAGTAAAAGAATCCTTCTCCATTTTGGTGGTATATTGATGCAACCTATGGAAATCAGTATGGGGATTCCTCAAATAACTAAGACGCGTAATCCCCCTTCTAGGTATCTCCATGAAACAGCTAAAACAATCAAACCTCAGTGATATATGCACACCCCCTATTTCTAGCACCATAATTTATGATAGGCAAATCTGGGAAATAAACCATATATCATCAACTGATGAATGGGTACAGACAAGGTGGTATTTATATGCCATGGAGTCCTATTCTACTACAAAGAAGAAAAATACTTGAGATACTCTTCAAGAAATTGAATCCCCTTCAGACCATAATTTAAGTGAAATAACTCAGACACACAACACAATTTAAAATATTGCAGTATTTCTGTTTGTGAAAGATTTCCCTCAGGAAATCTTGTTTAAATGGGAAGAGTCATAAAAGGGAAGAGAGGAAAGGAAACAGGACTTTAAAGAGAGAATGCAAGGAAAACATGGAAATAAAGCTGTTTTCAAATGGGGAGGGGAAGAGTTATTTGAGAAAAAAATGTCTATGGGAAAAAAGGAAAATAGTACAACAAAAATAAAAATGCTGAGGTTTTTAAAGGCTTTGTTGAATAATTTTCTTTCTTTAATGGGTAAGAAGATATTTTAAAAAATATTTCCTATCCTTTAAGGTAAACCTTTATCTATATTCTATTAAGAAGCCATAATTTTCTTTAAAACTTAATAATTAATACACCTAGGCTGTATTTGACTTGTGAATGAAAACTGAACTGAATTTTATTATTTTCTATATCAACATTTAGTTTTCTAAGCATGCTATAGTTATTTTCCAATTTATTTACCAGTATTTTTTATCTATCAAATTTTATGTATGTATTTGTTTTATGACTCTGTGCTTTGATGCACAGATATATTTGTGTATTGTTCCAAAATTACAATTTTTAATATAGCTTTATAGCAAGTCTTGATAATTGGTAGACTTTTTTACCTTCAATTATTTTGCATTGGATAGTTTGTCAATCTATTTTTAGGTATTTTTTCAGTACTATTAACTCACATGTTAGCGTTTTTATTGGAACTGCAACCAACTATTGACATTAAATGGAAATACTGTTCTTCCACTATTGTATTACATTATTTTTCTAATGCTATATAACAAACTGTCACCAATTTAGCAGCTTAATACAGCATCCATTTATTAGTTCACAATTCTGCAGGTCAGACTTGCATGACGTGACTTGAATTGCTATTCAAAATATTTCAAAGTTGAAATCAATGTGTTGGCTGGGCTGACTTCTTATTTGGAATTTCTGGAGAACAATTTTCTTCCACCTTCATTTATGCTGCTGGAAGAAATAATTTCCTGGAGACTAGACTACATATAATGCTGAGGTTTCCAATTTCTCACTGGGTGTCAGGGAGCTTGATGTACTTCTAGTCCTCCTGAATTCCTAGAGACAGAATTTCTGCTACCTTCAAGATAGTAATGGCATAGAAAATCCTAGTGCTCAAGCCCTTCTTGTGCTCAAGAACTTCTTTAGTTTTGAACTTTCTCCCAATTTTTTTTTTTTTTTTTTTTTTTTTTTTTTTTTTTTTTTTTTTTTTTTTTTTTTTTTTTTTTTTTTTTTTTGCAGAACCGGGGATTGAACTCAGGCCCTTGAGCTTGTCAGGAAAGCACTTATTCTACTGAGCTATCTCCCCAGCCCCCTTTCTTCCAAATTTTAAAGGTCAAGCCATTGAAGTAGGTTACTTGAATCTTAGATTATATGATTTGGGGACCACAGGTACATCTACAGAATTCCTTTGCATCTCTAACATGTATAGAATACAATTAAAGATAATGCAGCTCCACTACCTGCATTCATATTGTGGCACCAGAATTGCTCAAGCCAACCCAAGACTCTAGGAGCCAACAGCAATCTGATGACTCCAGTTAAAGTAGTGAAAATTATAGGCACAAACACAATTCACACATGCATGTGTCCACACACACATCCCTGTTGAACTTGCACTGAAAAGACCACACTTACTATTCAGATATCATCTAAGCAGATTCTGGAACTTCATTCCTTTCTGCTGCCCTGTCTTAGTTCAGATATTGTTTTAGTTTTTTGTTTGTTTGTGGAACCAGGGATTGAACTCAGGCCCTTGCACTTCCCACGGAAGTGCTTATTCTATTGATCCGTCTCCCCAGCCCCTAGACAATCTGATTTATGGGCAGAATGCTCATTGACGGATCTCTGTTATACATGCAAACTAAATGAATTCCAACTTCAGTAGGACCACATAGGTGAAGGATTTAGCTACAAATTCTGGATATTTGTCAGTGAGATAATTCAAGTACAGGCAGAAACTTTGATATGTCCAAAAATAATTATTTTCTTTCTTTCTTCTTCCTTCTTTCCTTCCTTCTTCCTTCCTTCCTTTCTCTTTCTTTCTGTCTCTTTCTCTTTCTCTCTCTCCTCTCTCTCTTCCTCTCTTTCTGTCTTTCTCTTTCTCTCTCTCACTTTCTTTCTTTTTTCTGTATTTATGACAGGGTCTATAGTATCTCACCATGTAGATTGAACTCATAATGATTCTTCTGTTTTCAGTCTTCCAAGTGCTAAGATTACAGGTGCATGCCACCACGCCCAGTCTCAATTGCTGTCGCAGCACATCCTGCTAGCGAGCCGGCACAGCATGCAGGGGATCGAATGCTCTGCCTAAAAAGGTGCTTTAGTCTGCTGAGCTATCAGGCCAGCCCTTATTTTCCAGAGACCATAAGAGGCTGGCAATGCGAATTGTATGCATTAATTATTCTTAGTTTGGCTATAAGAATTTTTAGCAGGTGACTTCAGATTTGTTAGTACAGCTTCTTATAGACTGCCTTTTCCTGTAACATTTCAAGATACTATATTTTGGTTAGGTGCTAAAGCAAGGAAAAATAATAGCCATCACAATATCATTAGCAACTTCACCCTTGCTTGTACATCAATGCCAATTATAGGTGTCCTATCTCTGAACTATTCATGCCAAGTAGGAGAAAGGTCCCGCAGTGTATAATGACAAGAATTTCCTAGAATTTGGAGGGTGAAGAGAGATTTGCAAATCTCAGTCACTCCAAGTTATCAGACTCCGGTCCAGTTTCTTATGAGTATCCTTTGTTTCTGATGTGAAAAAGCAGCATACTTGTGGAATAGTAGTTATAGCACTACCTGGTATCACACGTCATCACTCTATGCTATTTGTAAACCTACAGGTGTTAACCAGAGTCTTCATTCTTCCATCTACCAATCAGCAGATCCTCCTGTGTCCTTGCACAGCATCAGCAGCTAGCAATGCGCAGTGAGTCGGGGTAACAGGGCATGCTGACTGAGTAACCACATTCAGAGTGTACTGACGCACTGAGAAATCATAGCCTGAGAAGTAACGGTTAGATTAGCAAACAATCAGTAAGTATAGAAGCTCACTCGGGGACAGGCTCCTGTGAAATCGCTCTGTCTTTTGCTAATAGGAATACTTTTGACATGTTTGCTGCAGAGACCAACAAAAGTCAGATGCGGGAGACAGTTGATCACGTTAGAATGCTGATATGACAAATTGTCCATGTTTTCTTGTAACTAAAATGGGGCTAAAAGAAACTCCTGGAGCTCTAGGTCATGGGCAACCCAAGAAAGCAGCCAATGTTTCTTCAACCATGCCTGCTAATTTGAGTCAACAGATTTGCAAGCAAAGCTTCCTCCATGTCCTAAAGGTGTTCGCATAGGACTTACAGCCAGTCCTAAGTTTAGTCAGGTTGGCTTCTGTTAATCATTGTCATGAAGTTTATAGAACTCCACATCAGCATAAATGCTGATATGTAGCCCTCAAAAATATAATGGATTCCGAACTTTGTTTATTTCTTTGTTTCTTTCTTTCTTTCTCTTTCTTTCTTTCTTTCTTTCTTTCTTTCTTTCTTTCTTTCTTTCTTTCTTTCTTTCTTCTTTCTTTTTTCCACTGGATCTCTCTGTATAGACCAGGATGGCCTCAAACTTGCAGTGATCCTTCTGCCTCTGCTTCCTAAGGGGTGGGATTACAGGTTTGCAAGACCATGCTTGGCTTGATTTTGACCTTATTACACACATTTATCATGATCAGTTGTGCATCTGTCATTGTATAAAGAACTGAAGGCAGAAGTCTGGAGAGAGAGAGAGAGAGAGAGAGAGAGAGAGAGAGAGAGAGAGATATTAAAGAATGCAACTGATGTTGGCAGAAGAATTATCTTCCTATTTGGTTTTTTTAAAGTACCAGAAGATAAAATCACTACATACCCCCTTTGATTTGTCTCTGAAACTATGTTTGACAAATATGATCATTATACCAAAAGATAACAACATTCTTAGAGCTGTGGTAAATTGTCTTTGAAAAAGTTGACATTAGAGCATTTACACTATAATAGCTAGATGTCAAATGGTTATTATGTTGGAATTTTCACCTTTTAAATAATTACCGACTGAGGAAGTTAAAAATGCTTTTGTATTGTTGCTTAAAATCTTATGTCCTGATGAATAAAACATTGATAATTATAATATTCATTAGAGATTCATCCTTTCTAGATGTTTTTCTTTTTCCATTCACATTGCTCTTGTATGTTGAGGCTTTTACTTAATGATACTTAAGTATTCTTTATATATTACTGTTAATTACTTGATTTGTGGACCTTTATACTTCAATTTATGCTTTGTAGTTTCCTATTATACTTTGTCCCTGGTGTTTATTTACTTTTATAGATAAAAATTTATTGCTTCTATTTGATTTTCCATATTAATGTTAGAATCAGCCCCTGTAATTCATGATTAAATGTTCGTCTTTATTTATTTTTTTCAGTGCTTTTAAAGTTGTCTTTTATGTGCTTACCTTTCCTTTACATCTTACTTAGTAGCCCTGAAAAGCAATAAGAAATTCTATTAAAGCTAGAAATTGGTTTTGAGAGTTGGTTGGGTCTACCAGTAAGAAGTCATTCTTTGCATTCAGAATATTTAAAGTATCTGAAGTAAGGTTGGGCTCCAGAATTCTATCAAGGAAGAACTGCCGTGGTTACCATGTGGGCAGCATGAAGGGGCAACTAAAAGTTGATCATTCTGAGCAGAGGAAATCAGCAGATATGACGGATTTATTACATC
This sequence comes from Ctenomys sociabilis, assembly GCA_004027165.1. Lineage (NCBI taxonomy): Eukaryota > Metazoa > Chordata > Mammalia > Rodentia > Ctenomyidae > Ctenomys > Ctenomys sociabilis. The sequence goes on from PVKA01006922.1 coordinate 64,089, forward strand.
TGTACCTTTTAACAACTGCCTATCTTATTCCTTGACTCATCTCTTTCTTCACTAAAATACATGCTTTTAGATGGTGGGTGACTGCACATAAAATAATGCTCAGTTATTTGTTGGTAAATATAGAGAGAAGATAGGCAGCTACTGTGAAATATGACAGCAAATCTCGCTTTAAAATTGAAGTACAAAATGAATTCAACAGAAATCCTCAGGGGTCTTTCACCTGAGCTTTATTTTAACATCCTTCAAAAATATGGAGTTTAAATATTCACCTGATAATTGCTAAAAACTTAAGTAAAACTGACAGTTGTCATTTATACAGAATTTATGTGGAGTAATAAAATGTCATACTCACCTTTTCTCTCTCTCCTCTGACCTCTTCATTTGCCAGTTCTTCACAAGACTATGAAGGATTGTGGTTGTCTTACTAAAAATAATATATTCAGCTTATCTGGTTAAAGCAGATGCTAAAGCTAGATTCAGTAATTATCACATAAAATGGAGCTATTCATATGTATGACTTTATCCGGTAATACCAGGTACTGAATATTTATCCCTTAAGCCACAATGACTTCATATTATAAATTTATGACTTCTTAATATCTACTATACAGGATACTTCTAGCATTCACAAATGTGTAAATCCTGCCTGTCTCTTCCATCTGGGGTTAGGGTGGATATTTAAATATATGTGCATGTACTTAAGTATTTATGCATACTTTCATATTACTTTCAGAATGTGAACCACAGCACTCATAAGTACTGATCCTATATCAATCTTCCTAAGCCTGCATAATGTTGAAGATACTCTTGTCCAGAGACCGTTTCTGTCTGCAGGTTAACCAACATGCAAATTAAAGCACAAATGCTGAGTGGTGACCTTGAGACATAGAATTTAAATATTTCATGCATTTTTTTTATTCTCACAGGAATCAATGTGAGTAAAATTAGTCTAATCCTACATGAAATCTGCTGGGATCTCTTTATATTTACAAAGGGAAATAGCTTTCCTTCTTTCCAAGGAAGCTTTTTAAGGAACACACACACGTACACTTACAGTCATTTCTGCTTTTTAATGCCTACTTTTGGAATGTCTAGAAAAAGTGGCTATTCTTGGAATGTTGCGCAGAGCTCAGCCACATTTGGGACAAGACATTTTCAGTATTGAGGCACTGCGTGTACTGGCTGGGTGAATTCTAAGGCAGCTACCCCCTAAGGGAGATGTTCATTACTCACTCTTCCTTCTGTCCTAAATTCTCTGACATTTACCTTTATTCCTTACTGTTAGACGATGACCTCGTTTCTCATTTTCCAAGAAAACTGGAAAACAAGGACAAGCCCCGTCGGCCCTTGGTGCCCACTCCAAGCCCATCTGCTCTGAGCTACTCCTCTGCCTTCTGACCTGTGGCTAGGGACACAGATTTCATCTGCTACTCTCTGAATAGAATTGTTTTATTCTTTATATCCCTGGCTATGCCTTTCTCCTTCTTCTATTGTAAAAAATTTTCATTATCTTTTTCTCTTTCCCTTTACAGAAAATCTCAAGTCATTCCTTGCTACTCTTCTCCGATTTGTTCACTGCATTTCAACCTTCCCCTTAAGGTAGTCTTTTCGGATTTTGATATCATTTTTAACTTCATAATTTTATGCTTGTTGATTACTTTTAAGTCTCCACCCTTCTTTTTCACATCTAGGCAAGCTGAGGAGAAAGCCCTCAAAACCTTCTTTGTCCCTTGTGGGAGTTCTTTGGAAGCCTGAGGTTCCCTCACACAGACTCCATGTCCTGTCACGACAACTCCAAGTCACTTTTTTTCTCTGTCATTGCCAGACATTTTGGATTAGTTTCAAAGGCTGACTCTGCTCTACTCACAAGTCTTACATTATGGGTAATAACTAATCCTTTTTGTTCCTATTTAGCTGCGTGCGTGCGGTAGGTGATGTCAGTAAGACTCCACACTTACTACTTGTCAAAACCCTGTTGACTGCTTATTTTCATTCCCTTTTTTTGTTCGTTTGTTTGTTTGCACTGGGGATTAAACTTGGGACCTTGCACTTGCAAAGTGCAAATGAATGCATGGCCCAGGACCTGGTCCTTGGACTGCTAAGCTTTTCTATTTATTCTCTTTCCACATGGTCCTATTCAAACTTGCAAAAAATACTTACGCTAGTAATTCTCTAATTTACAGATTTATATTGTCCATGCCAATTTAGGTGGAGCACTTTAAAAGTGCAATATTTTAGAATAAAAAGGTACAACTGTAAATATTTATTTGAAATAGAAATGGGAATGATGCAAAATAAACTTTTAATGGCTAAAAACTTCAAAGAAATATAAATTAAAGAAAAACTATGTTATTAAGTTACTCCCTAACATACTTTATAGAACGTTTTCCTCTACAAATTTTGGCTTCATTCTTTTTGATAACTTTGCCTCTAGAAGTTGACATTGAACATAATTTTATTATCAGTTTAAAATTTTTAAAATGACCATTCACTCTTTTTCCAAATAATTAATTGGGGCTGGCCAGATTGCTCAGCAGATTAAAGTGCCTGCTTAGGCAGACAAAGGGCTGGGGTTTGATCCCTCACTTGTCTGCTGGCCCCCTCCCAGGGCGTGCTGAGACAGTGATTGGTGTGGTGGCATGCACCTGCAGTCCCAGGACTTGGGAGGCTGAAAACAGCAGGAGCACTACGAGTCCAGTCTATACAGTGAAACCCTGTAGACCCTGTACTAAGTACATAAAAAGAAGAAAACACAATTAATGGAAGGTATGAAAATTATTTTTATATTTTAAATATTATTTGATTTTATTTTAAAGAGTAAAATCAAAAACAATAGCAAAAACAAAGACAGAAACAGATTAACATATAATACGCACGGTACAGATTTTTCAGAACAGGAATAGCAAATTAACAATGGCTGTTATGTTATCTATTTTTATTATCAGATTGGTTGCTCAGATTAACAGATATAGCTATGCAAGATTAAGCAAATAACTAAACATCAATACTGTTTTCAATAAACTTTAATTTTTTTCTTGTCCTTTTTATTTTTGTATTTATTTTAAAGAGACTATAATCATAAATTGGTAAGACATTGGAGTTGGTACACATTTAAAAGAACAAGATAAGAGTTATTCACAGCAGTTTTTGTATTGCACATTGCTGTCTTTGATGTAGTTGCTCAGTTTACAGATATTAGATATAGAGTTAAAATTTTCAAAGTGAAAACACTAAATATGATTTTCAAAGGATGGATGGAATTAGTGGAGCCATCGTCTCAGCTCTCCTGGGTCTGCACTTGCATGGCTTTCTCCCTTCCGTACTTGCCTACCATTTTCTCCTTTCCTTCATCTTCAGTGTTTATCTCTTATGTTCAGATTTTTTTTTAATTTTACTATATCCATTACCTTTCTTTTTTAATATTTATTTTTTTGTGTGTTGTCAATATTTTATTGTTTAATATTTTTTAATAATTTTATTGAGAAACAAATAATAATAAGACTGTTTCAAAACCGATTAGTAGGACACTTTCAATAGTAAATACATTGCTTATTGTTATCTTGGCTATTTATTGTACAAGAGGCAGACATGATATCCTGTCTACAAACACTACTAGAACAAATTCTTTTATTCTTTTTAGTGAATATCCATTACCTTTTAAACTTTATTTATTCTTTCAAGTTCTTATACTAGAGAGACAATATGATATTTACATATGAGAGTCTGATTTATTTCACTTTATGAATGTAGTCTCTCGTTGCATCCATTTGCCTATAAAAGCTTCTAGTTTGTCTTTCTTTATAGTTGAGTAATACACCATTGTATAAAAATAGCACATCTCTTTTATCCATTCCTCAGGTGATGAGTATTTTGGTTGCTTCCAAGGTTTGGCTATGACAAATTGTGTGGCTTTAAACACAGGTACACATATATCACTGTGGTGTGCTGTTTTCACTTCTTTCAGAAAAATACCCAGGAGGGGAATAGCTGGGATGAATGGGACCTCTAACTCTAGTTTTTCTGGAGTCTTCACACAGATTTCCGTGTTTGTTATACAGATCTATATTCTACCGACAGTGGAGAAGTGTTTCTATTTCACCACAGCCTCTCCAGCATTTGTTATTAAATGATTTCTTTATGACAGCCTTTCTTTCTGGGGTGAGATGTTATCTCACTCTTATTTTAATTTGCATTCCTTGAACGACCAGGACTGTGGAGCATTTTTTTTCATGTATTTATTTTCCAATTTTTATTTCTTCTTCTGAGAAGTGTTTATTCATTTCAGATGCCTAGTTTTTGATTGGTTTTTTGAATTTTGGGGGCCTGATTTTTTTTTAGTTCTTTACATATTCCAGATAGAAGTCCTTTTCCTAAGTAATGTGTGGTTATGATTTTTTTCCCAATTTGTGGACAATCTTTTAAGTCTGTTGGTGAATTTCTCTGGATGTGCAGAAACTTCTCAATAAGATGTGCTCCCAGTTGTTGATTCATTGAAGTGTTTTCGCTGCAATTTAGTTTTAGTTCAAGAACTGTACCTAGCCCTGTGTCTTCAAGATTTCCACTCACTTTCTCTTTCAGTAGACTTAGTGTCTCTGGGTTAGTATTTAGATCTGTAATCCATTGTAACTTTAGTTTAATGCATAATGATAGACCTGGGTCTAGTTTTAATTTTTGGCATGTGGTGAGCCAATTTTTCTAATGCCATTTGTTAAAGAGGCTATCTTTCTTCCAGTGAAAATGTTTGGCCCTTTTGTCAAATATAAGATGGTTCGGTGTGCTTGTAGGTGTATCTGTATCTTCTAATCCATTTCATTAATTCTCATTTCTGTCTTTTTTACCAATATCATGCTAGTCTTGTAGTATAATTTCAAGACAGGAATTATAATGCCTCCTGCTTTGCCTTTCTTGCCCAAGATTGCCTTTACTATTCTACGACTTTTCTGGTTCCAAATAAATACTAGGAATATTTTCTCCAGATATGTAAGGTATGGTGATGGTATTTTGATAGGGATTGCTTTAATTTCTATAACAATTTTGAGAGTATGGCCATTTTCACAATGTTGGTTCTTCCTATCTAGGAGTAAGGGATATCTTTCCATTTTCCAAAATCCTTTTTGATCTCTTATTTCAGAGTACTGTAATTTTCATTGCATACATCTTTTATTTTTTAGGTTGATTCCTAGATATTTCAACTTTTTGGGTGTAATTGTGAAGGGCATTGTTTCTCTAATTTTTCTTTCAGTGAGTTTGTTAACTGTGTGAAGGAATGTTGATTTTTTTTAGTGTTAGTTTTGTATCCTGTTATACAATTAAATTTGTTCATTAATTCTAGGAGCTTCCTAGTGGAGTTTTTTGGGTCTTCTATAAAAAGTATCATGTCATCTGTGAATAATGATACTTTTAACTTCTTCTTTAACTAGTCTTATTCATTTTATTTTTCCCTCTTGTTTAATGTCTCTCACTAATATTTCCAGAACTATATTGAACAAGGGGTGGTTATAGTGAACATGCTTGTCTTGTACCTGATTTTAGAGTAAAAGTTTTCAATTTTTCTCCATTTAGAATGAATTTGGTTGTTGATTTCGCATAGATGGCTTTTACCAAATTGTGGTACATGCCATCTATCCCAGTTTCTGTAGGGTTTTGATCATGAATAAATATAGGGCTTTGTCAAAAGCCTTTCCTTCATTTCCTGAGATGATCCTGTGGCTTCTGGATTTGGCTCTATTTATGTAGTGTATTACATTTATAGATTTGTGTGTGTTCAACCATCCTTGCATCCTGGCAATCAATCCTACCTGGTCATGGCGTATATTCTTCCTGACAATTTGCTGTATTCTATTTGCTAGGATCTTATTGAGGATTTTTACATCTATGTTCTGTAAATCTCCCTTTTGGTTAGATCTTTCTCCCCTGATTTGGTGTCAGTACAATACTTACCTCCATAAATGATTTTTAGAGTATTGCTTCCTTTTCAATTTCATTGAAGAGTTTGAGGAGTACTGGGATTATGTCTTCTGTAAATTTCTTGTATAATTCAGCTGTGAATCCATCAGGACCTGAGCTCCACTTTGTTGGTAAGTTTTTAAATTACATTTTCAATTTTGTTGGCTGATGTTAGCCTATTCAGAGTTTTTATATCTTCTCATTTTTTTAATTTTATATATTTGGTACAAAGTATCACCTCTCAGCTCAGACTCAGTGTGATTCTCCTATTTTAAGCCTCCCAAGCACTGGGATTACAGGCATGAAGCCACCACCCCCAGACTCAGTCACTGGCTCAGTGCATCTGGGGGTGAGTCTGGTGTGTCATGTGTTGCCAGGGATCTAACACCAGTCCCAGTGCTTGCCTACGTAGGCACTCAGTTGGCTGAGCTATCTATATCTTCTTTCAACTTTCTTAATTTGTACTTATCTTGGCATCTGTCCATTTCTTCTGTGTATTTGATTTTTTGAGAATAAAGAATTTTAAAATTGCTATTGATGATCTTGTGAACTTCCACAGAATTTGTAGTAATTTCACCCTTTTCATTCCTTTAAGGCTTTTCTTTCTCCTTGATGATGTTGGCTCAGGATTTATCAATTTTATTTACTCTTTCAAAGAATCAGCTCTTTGCTTTATTAATGCTTTGTATTGTTTTCTTTATCTTATTTGCATTAATTTCTGCTCTCATCTTTATAATGTCCTTCCATCTTTGTGCTTTGGTATTGCTTTGCTCTTCTTTTTTTCTAAAACCTTGGGGTGTGGCATTTGGGTATCTATTTGTTGTTGTTCTGGTTCCTCACCTGTGATCTCACTGCTATAAATTTTTCTGAGTACTGCTTTCATTGCATTTTATAAATTCCATAATTTGTTTTTGAATTTTTGATGGATTGTAGATATTGTTTTATTTCTTATTTAGTTACATCTATAACCCATTGGTTTCTGAGGAAAGTGTTATTGAATTATGAGGGTTTTTTTATATTCTTTCATGTATTTGGTACAGGATCATACTATGCAGCTCAGACTCATTGTGAACCTCTTGTCTCAGCCTCCCCAGCACTGGAATTATAGGTGTGTGCCACCAGGTCAGTGGCTGCTGTGTCGTAGGGAGCTGGTCTGGCATGAAGTACCACAGATCAAACCCAGGTCCTTACACTTGCCAGGCAGGCACTTAGACTGCCAAGCTATCTTTCAGGCCCTGTTTGGTGGGATGGGGGGCTTGTGGTTTCTTTTGTTGTTAATTTCCAATTTCATTGCATTTCAGTTGTGTGGCTTCCACTTTCTCTATGCTGATTGTAGTGGTTGATACATTATGTCAGCTTGGCCAGATCACCTCAATGGGTTCCACACCGTGGGTGGGGAGGGCGGGAGTAGAGCAGCCAGTCTCCAGAGTGACTCAACACAAAATGGTTATATAAAGGTGTTGAGGAAGGCTTCCGCTTTCCACTTCCTCCGATGAACTTCGGTCAGCTTGACTTCATCTCCTGGCTTCCAGGGCAGACTCTTCAGCCTTCCATCACAAACCCATCAGACGGCTGATGAAGACTTGCACACAGCACTGTAATGAGCTCCAGACCTTGGGCCGAATCCTTCAGTCTCAGGTGTGCAGACGCCCTCTGCATGATTCCTCATTGAACTGTGGCTGACCAATATAAGCCAATCTTGTAATTTCTTGTACATTTGTGCATCTTTTGTCATATCTGTTCCTTGCATTATATCTGTTCTGCTAGTAAAACCCTGACTAATACACTGATGTCTTCTGGGTTTGTTCTAGGTGGGCTCATGGCCTGAGATTGCATTTTGCTCCTTTGTTTTATTCATTTTCTGTTTTGGAGAGAACTCTTTTGATTTCTGTGATACTTTTTTCTGAAAGTTTTATAGTAAGTAGCTGTATCCCTGCAGTCTATGTAAAGGACCTGTTCTCTAGATATCTCTCCTGTGTCAGAGATTCTTGTTTTGTCCCAAGAGATTCTTGTGTGTCCCAAGATTTTGTCTTCTCTATTGACTGACAGAGAAATACTGCTTTCCATTTAGCATTATCCTCCATTCTTTGCTACAGGGCTTCAGTGAAGTTGTTACTCAACCACCTCCCAGTATTATTCCCAAGGCAGAATTCCTAGTTAAGGCAGATATAACATCCTATTTACAGTAGTAAAATTAGCAATACTAATAACAGCTAATGAAATTTGGAAATTTACAAACTTTTATAATTAATGGGTTTACACCTCAGAGGATAAGAGCAAACAGTATAGCTATATAACAAACTGATTGCAAATTGGAAATTTGTATATGAATTTGTTTCTCTGAATTTTGTGTGGGCACCTCCACTTCATATTCCTGGCATCTTGTAAATAGACTCCTTCACCTCTGTTACACCCTGCCACCGCAGTGCCCTGCAGATTCTCCTGTTGTTTTGGGCTACAGTCTGGCCCCACTGGGCCTGGCAGTACACCTAAGCTCACCATGCCTAGCCACAGGCCTCACACCCTCCTCCTGCATCCACTCTGCAGAACTCCACAGGCAGCTCCTGGGCTGAACTCCACTATCAGGGACTGATTCCTCCTCTCAACTTATTTTTACATTTTTATTTGTTATTTATTTACTTATTGTGTATTTAGGACAGGGTGTGCAGGGCCTCACTGCATAGATCAGGCTCATAGTGACCCTCCTGTTCACAGCCTCCCAGGTTCTGAGATTACAAGCACACAACACCACACCCAGTCTCAATGGCCGTCTCAGTGTGTCCTGGGGGCAGGACTGGCACAGCAGGGCCAGAGACTGGACTCTTGGCCCCTGCGTCTGCCTAAGCAGGCAGCGCTTTTATCTGCTGAGCTATTTGGCTGGCCTCACATTATTTTTAACTTGGAAATAAAATTTGTGTTTTCATCTCATTAATTTCAGAAATGCTATAAAAGTATTAGGGCTAACTTCTAGAATAATCTCCAGAATTTGGAATAATTTTCATAAATATTCCTTTATGTGTGATATTTAAATTTAGTGCATTTTAGTTTTCATGTAGAAATACTTTTGGGTACTTTTTGGATAAATGACATTCATTAACCAATTTGTCTTAAGGACTACTATTAATTTTATATTATTTCTATGGACAATGCTGTTTCTTTAGGGTGCATAAAATATATAACTTCTAAAAGAGTTCTAAAAAATAAAATAAATAACAGAGTTCTACTTGCAGTGTATAATAATGCTATGAGTCTCTGTCTACAAATGTAAAAATTAGGATAAATTCTGTTTCTTGCTCATAACATTAAAGATTTTATCAACTAAACTGCATTTAAAAGATTTTATCAACTAAACTCCATTTCCATGGAGTAATACCAAATACTTTCCTGATAGGAAGATTCTTCTGCTTTCACTAGATGTTAATTAAATCAGAATTCTGTACTTAAAAAATTTATACATCTCATATTTGGAAAAACTTTCTCCATTCTAACTTCTGCAACAAAGTTTAGCTCTCCTTGACCCTCCACGTTGTCTACCGCTTTCTTCTGATCCTTTTGTGTATACATAATTTTGTCTCATAGCTCAGAGTCATAACATCTTAATTTCATGGTGCCAACTCCTTTGGAAAAAACCTATACTAGACAGAATCTCTAAAACTAAAGCGTCCCTAATTCCCCAGTGCATCTGCATCTCAGCAAGCTGTAGACTGTTCACCTCACTGTTACTATCATAGCGCTGCTACAAGTATATTTCCAAATAGCTGAGTCTCTGGTCTTCATGTTTTGTCATTGACTTTCCACAGTCTGTCACTTTGGTGCAGTGAAGACAAGGATCCCATGAAAGCAAAAGCTGGGTCATATCACTCCTGTCCTCAGCATCACCTTTCCGCTGACCCTCTCACTTCATGTAGCCATCAAAGTCTGTTCTCACAAGGGCCCAGGGTAGCTGACTACATTACCTCTGTGTCCTTGTGTTCCAGATTTGTCCTACCCTCTGTCTGGAAGCCTCTTTGCTGCTCTTTGAGCATGGCAGACCCCTGTGTCTTTACATTTATGTGCCACCTGCATGATGCCTCCTTATTCTCTATTGTTTTTCTCTCAGAAGCCTCTGCACTGACTCTGGTAGCCTAACCACTGTGTTCCTTACCTTTCAACTTTATCTTACTCTTCACAATATTGATGTGCTTTATGCACATATTTCACTTGTCAAAGGAATTGTTTATCTAGACTTAGCTTATAAATTAACTCATTAGACTATCAGCTCGTTACTTTTCTGTTGCTTAACAAGAAATTAAATTCCAAGAGGATGATGAATTTTGAAAAAAGGTTATTAATATCACATAATAACCCTCATAAGATGTACTTAAATTTCTACCCTTTTTCTAAATCGCACATTGTTGGTCTTATAATACCTGTAGCTATGACCTGACAATAATCTGCTAATCAAAAGGCAATGGAAGGAATTATGTTTTTGATACATGAATGCACTCATTTTGTAGTAAGGATGAATAAGTGCACCATTGCTAAAATATGCATTTTCAAAACGGCTGTGTATAGATCAATAAATAGCAAATTAAAACTACAGTGTTTATTGAACAAATACTGTCTGCACTGCTCAGTCAGTTTCATCAAACAGTCTATATATTCTATTTAATTCTTGTTTTGGCCATTCAAGCTCCTATTAACTCATGAAGCCACCATTTCAAGACTACCTTCAGAAATGGTTTATAACACAATATGGTACCCTTCTTTTTGGGATTGATTATACTTACATATTTTTACTAAAATTAGTTTTAATGAATTTATGAATATATATATATATATATATATATATATTTGAGAATGAACTTAGGATCCACTGCTTGGCAGGCAGGCACTTAAGCTAATGAGCTATCTTCCTTCCTGGTCCTACATGTAGTTTTTAATTATAATTTTTAGCTCTTAATGAAGATATAGAAAACAAGGAAATGTCATGATAAACTACAGCAATAGGACAGGAAACTGCAAATTGGGACTATTTTTTAGAAATTAACTTATTCAATTGCCTGAAAATTTTTCATCCTAGATGTTTTAGTTTGGGGACAAATGGCTATTAATAATGCTTGTTAGTGAGCTCTAATAAGACTTTGCCTTTTGTATTTACAGTTTAATCTCATGTGCCACAAGGGAAACAAAACCACCACCCCACTAAATTAAAGAAAACCTCATTAATGTCACTTGAAGAGGTGCCACTTCTGTGCAGTTGGGATGTCCTACTATGAGTTCAAAAGCTTAAACTTCTTTATATTTTAGGCTCCATGGTTTATTTCACTGCATTTAAGTATAAAGACATGTTAGGACAGCACAATCCCAACAACTGTAGTTGAATAAGTGCTTATTGAATGTGAAGCAAATGAGAAAATCTTTTAGTCAATGTATAAATTGCCATCATAATCAAAATATCATTCCTCCTTCATCCATCATAATAACTCACATCACTGTCACTATTTAGCGCTGTTATTATGCTTGAGGGGACAGTCCCTCCCATAACTTTTTGTAAGTACTTGGTATTTTTCTGACCCTAGTCTTTCAGCTTTTTGAAAAGTAACTAAAGCATACTTGCAGTGCTGAAGCATGGAGACAGTGTAAATAGAGCTCATCTTACACTATTTTCCACTGACAATCTCAGTTTTGCAAAAGCTATCTCTTTCATGGTTGTCACCAATCCCTATGTTCTTGTCTCTAGTGTATTCCTTAGGGAATATTCACAGAATCAAAAGGTCCCAGGTTCTTTCATGTACACAACAGTTCACCGGTGTTCTTAAACTTAAAAGTCATTTTCCTGGTTAAAAAACCCTTAGATTTCATTTTTTTCACTGTTTCTTAAGCAAGTCATAATTATTTTTTGCTGACATAAACATTTCTGTTAAAAAGTTTTATGATAATCCAATTTTAATTTTTCATAGAATTCACCATCTTTTCCTGAGTGTCAGAGGACAAATGTTCTTTCCTTTAAGGTTCGTTAGTGGTTTTGAATACATTTTGCTTTTGGTTCATTGTAAATCAATGCTCTTAATATATCAGTGATATTTTTAATGTATAGTTTTAAAACACTTTAAAATTTTGCTTAAGACACTTTTTTAATTATGGCATTTAATACTTACATCTGATTCCTTGCTTTGTTTTCTTCTTCAAGGATTCATATTATGTTAAGTTTTAAGCTTTAGTATTTGATCTTTTTATTCAAAATTATTTATTTCAATTAAATTTTAAATTTTTTATTTCTCTTAAGAAACTAACTACCATATTTGCCTTGACTACCTTGATTTTTCAAACCATTTATTTATTCATTTATTTATCTGGTTCAGGGTCTCACTAAGCCTCTCAGATTAATAGTGATACTCCTGCTCCAGCCTCCCCAGTGCTGGGATTACAGGTATGCACCACCGTACCTGGTTTCTGTGGCTTGTGCAATGCACTGAGGTTGTTGGGGCTAGAACTGTTTTCAGTACCAGGGAATGAACCTGGGTACTTGCGCTTGCTTGACAGGCAGGTGCTTAGACCACTAAGCTATCTCCCCAGCCCATCTCTTGGGTGCCTTTTAATTTTTTGTGATAATTTTATTTTAAAATTATTTTTCAGGGACTGGGTAGATGGCTCAGTAGAATAAGCACTTCCCTGGAAAGTGCAAGGGCTTGAGTTCAATCCCCAGTTCTGCCCCCTGAAAAAATTACTTTTCAACTTATAAAATCTAAATTTTTTATGTTAATTTTATTGAGAACTAGCAAGGAGACAGTCTCAAAACAGGTTAGTAGGACAGTTACAATAATTAATACATTGCATATTGTTGTCTTTGTAGTAGATATTCAGAGTACAAGATGCAGACATGATATCCTGTCCAAACACTATTAGTACAAGGTCAGTGAAGACTCAGGACATAAGAGAACCTGTACTGTGACATGCTGCAACTCAGTGGTGTTTCTGATTAAGGAGATTATGGGGCCACAGAGGAAAATGATAGACGATGCAGAGTGTGCCTACGGAGAGTCATATGGACAGAAAACATTCTCTCAGGCTTCCACAGAGAGCAAATTGGTCAAGCAATGGCCATGACTCATCCATATGGCTGACACTGACAAAGGATCCTACAATCTGTGGCACAAAGTTTCAGGATAAATCCTGAGGGGATCTGACTGACCTTGTCAGATATAGAAGTTACATTTCTTGTTATACAGGTGTTGATCTATCTTGGTCTTAACCATCCAGTAAAAAAGTATAAAAACAAGGTATAAAAAGGAAAGCTATATTAACATACTGAGCTATAAAAGGCTCAAGTCAACAACTTCTGACATTGCCATTTCTACAGATAACCCACTACTATTATGGACCACTGGACTATATTGGATTATTTTCCGAATTCACACACCTAAAATATTTAAATGGCAATAAAATCTAAAAGTTTTTATTCATTGCCATTTTATCCTATAGAAGCAAGCTACATTTCCTGGGTATGCTCTATGGTGTAATTTCATAGCTATTTGATTTCCACTGTTTTTGCCTAGAGTTCAGTCATTACTGCCTTGAATTTTGACCTCAGTCTGGACACTGAGTTTTATTCCACTCCTTAAATGCAGTACCTTTGCAGTTCCTCTGACTCCTTCCCCGATAGTTTCTTCCTACTGTGGAAACCTAATCAACATATTCCTGGTTGGTCCCTTTCAGCAGTCATGTAAGTGAGCCAACTTCAGCCTTTTCAGACATGCACTCTGGAACCACTGCAAAGTAAACCAGTGGTGGTAACTGAGCAAGAGTTGCATATAAATTATGTATTTATAAAAGAATTTAACTTAATATTTTCAGACTGAACATGTAACTAGAAGTACAAGAAAAAAAGATATTATTCTGTGCATGAGAATGTGCTGTCTATGCAATTAATATAATTCTCAGTTAAGTTCTCATTTTTTTCCTAGCAAAATTTAAAATGTCACTTCACTACCACTATATTTTTATGATATGAAATTATTTGTTACTGTTTTCAAGGATCTTGTGTATAGTGATTTATTTATTTCATGTTCTCAAGATTCTTTCTTTGGCTTTTGATCGCTTGATTATGACGCACATAGATGTGGATGCCTTTGAGTTTATTCTACTTAGAGTGTATTGAGCTGTATTGATGTGACCTATAGTTTATTTTTCAATAAACTTGGGGATTTTTCTAAGCCATTATTTATTAACATTTTTTTCTCTTTTCCTTTGTCTTTTCTTTCTGGGGTTTTCAATATTTGTAATTTGGTACATAGAGCCCTGAAATTTTGTTCATTTTTCTTCATTCCTATTTTCCTTTTGTCCCTCAGACTGAACCTGGTTGGCTAATCTCTGCTGTTTTCTTAATTATGTGGTATGCTTGAATCTTCTGTGGAACTCTCTGTATTCAGTTCTTTATATTAAGTCTTGTTCTTTTCTTTCCTTCATTTCCTTTTCTGTCTGTCTGTCTGTCTCTTTCTGTCTCTGTCTCTCTCTCTCTCTCTCTCTCTCTTTCTTGGAGGTATTAGAAATAAGCCTAGTACTTTCAAACCCAAAATTATTTCATGAACAAAATATGTTATCTTAAACCATAAATATTTTCCAACTTTCTTTTGGATAGCAGGTTTAACATTGGGCAAGCTTTGAGTCACACAAAATAGAGGTAAGGTTTTTGAACCAAATCTTACAAAAGGCCACAATGTCTATCAAAACAGTTATACTTCATTGTGAAATATGTCCAGTGCACTCTTCTACTGGTAAAAATAAAAGATGTTATTTTAAGTTGTGCCACTGACTTGGAAAGTGAGAGATTGAATTTGGCAAGTTAAAAATACCGCAAATCTCACTATGCTATTTTTTTTTTAATTCAAGGGTCATCAAGTTATTTTTCCTGTGCAAGCACTGTCCTGTGCAAGCCTGTGGCACACAGTCACTGTTCCCCAACATTCACACTCTTCCGCCCTGCTTTTTAAAAATTTTTATTTGACTTTGAAAGATAATAATTTTAGAGAACCTTGCTTCACCATTTCTTTGATTATTATAATGTTCCCAGGTTCCTAAATTTTGAACCATAGTTTATATGAATCAGTAAATGATCATACTTTCCTTAACTAATGGCTTTTCTAAGGTTTATGCACCATATTAACTTTCCCTTTTTAAAAAATGTATTTGGTACAGGGTCTACAGGGTCTCACTATGTAGATTGCACTCATAGTTGATTCTCTTGCTTTCAGCCTCCCGAGTGCTGGGATCGTAGGTGTGCATCGCCACCCAGTTTCAATCGCTCTCAGTGCACCCCGAAAGTGGAGCTGGCACAGCACACAGGGAATCAAACCCAGGCCACTGCACTCTGCCTAAGCAGGTGCTTCAGTCTCCTGTACTATCAGGCCAGCCCCTAGACCACACTTACTTTTAATGTTCCTCATTTAAACTAAATTCATATTAAACATTTTGTCTTTCCTAACTTTTTTAAAAAAGATAATGACCCAGAACCACAATAAATAAATAAATAATAATTTTGACCTTCTTAAAACATCAGTAGGCAGATGAGATAGCCCAGTGGGCTAAGTGCCTGCTTTAGCAAGTGCAGAGACCAGGGTTCGATCCCCTGTCCCACATGCCACTCAGGGCATGGTGGCTCACACCTGTAATTCCAGAGCTGGGAAGGCTGAAAACAGTAAGATCACTATGAGTACAAGTTGTGTAATGAGACCCTGTGCCAAATACATAAATAGAAATAAAAAATTAATGTATGGTATCTTTTAATATCCAGCAAGAACTCTAACCCTGTGATGGTATGCCAAAATACAAATTATAGTAAACTATTGCAATATCCTTCTTTTTATTTCTTCCAAATGTAATCTAATGGTATACTAAATATGATCATCCTCATATTAAAAGACTGTTGAACAGGAGAATCAATACTTTTGCATTACTTCTGAAGTGTAATGTGTAGCTGCTCTATGAGCACTTGGATAAGTAAAAGAGATTAGGAAATTTAAGAAAAATAGGTAGACGCTAGCTGTGGAAAATGAAGAGTAATATGTTTATCATATGGTGAGACTGCTGGCTTAATCACTCAGCTGGCAGAAACCGTGAGATGGATGCTCTCCTAGGAGACACCGTCATGAACAAAAAGATGACTTTTCAAGGATGTCTGCTGTAAGTGTATTCACCTGTGAGGGTGAGGGGTGAGGACAAGACAGTACTTTCCTGAAGCAAACAGGTAATCCCACAGGATTATGACAGTATGATACTTGAAGCAACCACTGAATGTTGTTTTAAATGGAAAAAAATAGCAACTAGATTGCATAAAATCATGCTAAAATATAAAGTGATTACTCTTCATCTCAGGAGCAGAAAGAGTAATTTTGAATGGGTGGTACTAGATACCATGTTTAAATGAACATACCACATCACTTGATGTTTCAGGACTTACCTTTGATCATTAAAGAGTCACAGAGAAACAGACAATTTGTTTGAGCAGTGTGCATTTTTATATTATGAAAAGAATAATTTAGAATATACATTTATTGTAACTTCATTGCTAGAAAAAAACTGCAGGTCATTATGATTTTATACTCACTATAAATGGCCAGGTTACCTACCAGTTTAACAGAAGGCCTTTGAGATTATTCATATTAATCAAAATGTCTCACAAAATAGAG
>PVKA01006923.1:0-80696 GCA_004027165.1 Ctenomys sociabilis
GTTTTTTTTTTTTTTTTTTTTTTGTCTTTTTGAGACAGGGTCTCGCTATGCAGTTCAGGCTAGCTTTAAGCTCACTTTGTAGCTCAGGCTGGTCTCGAACTCACAACAATCCTCCTGCCTCAGCCTCCCGAGTGCTGGGATTACAGGCATGCGCCACCACGCCCGGCTTGACCAGTGTCTAAGGGCAGCACTACTCGCACCTGTGTCTGCCCCACCAGGGCCAGGGTGCAACCCTTCACCATTCACCTACTGCGAAGACCAGGCAGGGCTTCACTGAATGATGGCTACTCAGACCACAGTTCTTGCCTCTACCAGAACCACCCAGTGGAGTTGCACACATGCTAAGACCCTCCTTCTGAGAAATCAGACTTGGTAGAGGCTTCAGTACTGTCTCAAGTTGAAAGTGTTCTAACGGTTCACCTGACTTCAGAGCAGAACCACATTAATCTAGTGATGTTCAAATCATTTTTGATTTATGAAAATTGAAATTTTACATTGTTCACCCTAATAAAACTGGATACACCACTTTGGGATATGTAAAAGCAAACAAACAGAACAGAAACCTTTTCTAGTCTTCTGATTTTAAGGGGTGATGTATTTAGCAGAATCAAGTACTATTAAGAAGTGAATACAACTGGCATTCCCTGGAGAAGCACACTTCACTGTAAAATTAGAACCAATGCAAAGAGGAGGAAAAAATAAAAATAACTGGTTGTGATTTGATAGTTACTAGTGGTAGATTGACAAGTGTGTAGAATCTCATTATACTAAATTTCTTTACAGTTTAAGATAGTTTCAAAATTTCTTTAATAAAAGAGACACACAAAAAAAACCAGAGCCAAGACTAGAAGTCTGTGTGACTGTGTGACTGAGAACAGAACTTGGTGGCTCACACACACTAGGCAAGTGTTCTACAACTTGGTTACACTACCCAAACCCTTTTTAATTCTTTTTTTTTTTTTAATGTATTTAGTACAGGGTCTCACTATGTAGATTGGACTCATAGTGGTACTCGTTTTCAGCCTCCCAAGCACTGAGATTACAGGCGAACACCACCACGCCCAGTCTCAATCAGCATCTCAGTGCGCCCGGGGATTGAGCTAGCATGGCATGCTGGGGATCAAATGCTGGCTGCTATGCTCTGCCTAAGCAGGTGTTTTAGTCTGCTGAGCTATCTGGCTGGCCCTCTTTTACTTTTGATACCAGCCACCAAACTCAGGACCTGGGGCTTGATAGGCAAGGGCTGTGCCATTGTACTATATCCCTGGCTCCTCTTCATTTTTGGAGAGAAGGTCTATGTAGTCCAGGCTGGCTTTGAACAATCTTCCTGCCACCGCTTCTCAAATCTGGGATTACAGATATGCACCACCATGCCTGGCCTTTTAATTTGAGAGTGGGTCTTGCTAAGTTGCCCAAGGTGGCCTTAAACTTGTGTTTCTCCTGTCTCTCTGAGTATCTGGGATAAAAGGCATGAACCATTGCACCTGACTAGAGTCCCCAGGTTCTAAAGCAAATATTTAGTACAAAATATAATGTTACCTTTCTTTCACCAAAATACTGCAGCCTAGCTATCTCTTCAGCTTTGACTTTTGCAAACCACCACCCTTAGACTGAGGAGTATGAAAGTGTGCTACCATACTTCTGCAGTCTTAGGAAATCAGTTTTGAGGAAACTGCTTCTATCCCTAACTTCTGCCCCCAAATCAAGCCTCTGATCACCTTTAACTTACCTGATTGCATCTCTTTTGCCTTGTAAGTATCTTTTAACTTCATTGTTCTGACACCAACTTGAATAGAGGGAAAAAATACATTTTAAAAGTTAGAACTAGAATTGTTTCCCTCAATAACAAGTAAAATAACCTTAATATATTCACCTCATCACAAAGAAACCTAGAATAAAACCCTTATTATTATTACTGCTTTTTTTTGGCAGAACCAGGGATTGAACTCAGGCTCTTGTGCTTGCCAGAGAAGTGCTTATTCCAATGAGCCATCTCCCCGGCCCCTAAAACCCTTATTTTGCCTGCAAATTTTTCTTTTTGAGACAGGTTCTCCCTCTGTAGTTAGGGCTGCCCTGGAGTTCACTTTGTAGCCCAGGCTGGCCTGGAATTTGCAGCAATCCTGCCTCAGGCTCCCGAGTGCTGGGATTATAGTTGTGTGCCTGGCTTTTTTTTTTTTTTTTTTGAGACAAAGTCTCACTTATGCAGCTCAGCTAACTTTTTTTTTTTTTTTTTTTTTGTCTTTTTGAGACAGGGTCTCACTATGCAGTTCAGGCTGGCCTTAAGCTGACTTTGTAGCACAGGCTGGTCTCCAACTCACAACAATCCTTCTGCCTCAGCCTCCCAAGTGCTGGGATTACAGGCCTGCGCCACCACGCCCGGCTTCAGCTAACTTCTTAAAGATAGAAAAATATAAAAAAGCAAGGATGCATAACATTAAGATTTGCAGCTGTGCACTGTATCAGCTTAATCTGATCGGACAGACCAACAAGCTCATAGTACCCACAGCCAGAAGACATCTTTTCTTTTTGGTGGAGGTAGAGATTGAATACAGGTCCTTGCGCTTGCCAGGCAAGTGCTTATTCCACTGAGCCATCTCCCCAGCCCCTCTATCTATCTATCTATCTATCTATCTATTTAATTTTGTGGTGCTGAGGACTGAACTCAGGCCTTGTATGTGACATGCAGGTGCTTGGCCACTAAGCTATACCCTTAGCATTCTTTTCCCCCTTCTAGTGAAGACTGAATTCAGAGGCTTGTCCATGACAGGCAAACATTCTGCCACCAAGCTATATTCTCAGCCTTTAGTCCTTCCTATAATTTATCTTGTTTTGGTCTTGAGACAGAGTCTTATTCAGTTCAGGCTGGTTTTGGCCTCAAGGATCTCCTGCCTCAGCCTCCTGAGTGCTGGGATTACAGGTATGTGTCACCACACCTGGCTCTGTAATTTATCTTGAGACATGGTCTTGCTAAATTGCCCAGGTTGGACTCGAACTTGTGAGCCCCCTGCCTTAGCCTCCCAAGTAGCTGGGGTGACAGACGGGACCACTTTGCCTGGCTCACTGTAAGGTCTGCCATTTTCAGGTGTACCAGATCTGTGGTACTCGGCACATATGCAGTGTCATACACCTACTACCATCCATCTCCACCACACTTTTTTTTTTTTTTTGGTACTGGGCATCAAACTCAAGGCCTTTTGTGTGCCAGGCAGGTGCTTATGTTGTTGAGCTATTTCCCTGGCCTATACAACGTTTTCATCTTTCCCAAATGAAATGCTACCTATTCAACAGCCCATGGCATCCCCCAGGCGTCTGGCAACCATCAACTGGCTTCTGTTTCATGGGTTTTTGGTGCAGGGTCTCACATGCAGCCCACATTCCTAGTGATCCTCCTGCTTTTGCCTCCTCAGTGTGGGGGTTACAGGCGCGCACCACGCCCAGGTGCACTGCCGGCTCAGCGTACCCGCAGGCGGGGCCAAAGTGGCACACAGTGCCAGGGACCCACCCTGCACTTGCCTATGCAGGCTTAGTCTGAGCTATCTCACTGGCCCTTTTGTTAAAAAAAAAATGCCCACACACACACACATATTCAAAACCCTAATTCTTATAGTTGCGATTTCAACAGATTGAGAATTTTGCCATATACGTGAAAGACTAAAGTTGGTTTCATATAGCTGTTCAGTATCTTCTTGAAAAGTGCGCATTACCTTTCAATCAGCGAATTCATTATCTCACTATTTTGTTGAAAAAGGCAAATGAGGTTGGTTGGTAAGGAAAGATAGTTGCATAAATGTTCAAAATGATTTGATCCTGAAACTGCAAAAGGAAGAGTAAAACATGTTAACAACCGACAGTACAGCCTGTGTGTGTATAAACAATAGTAGAGTTAAAATAAAACAGAGTTAAATGACAAAAGATTCAGATTTGCTAGGTGTATCTTTCAGAAACCAGATTGGCTGACCATGGGCAGAGCTGGGTCAGGCGGCTCCTCCCCTACACCAGGCAGACCTTCTGGGTTCTCAGCCTGACCGTGTGCAAAATGGCGCAATCTACACAATCTGCTTCACAGTTACCGTGAAAATGAGATGACAGCAACAATGTACGGCCGCTTTGGGAAAGACTACAGCAGGACAGAGGTAGAAGAGTTTCTTTTTTCTTTCTTTTTGTTTGAAAAGGGTCTCACTATATAGTTCAGGCAGGCCTTGAATTTGCTTATGCATCCCAGGCTGGCCTTGAACTCACTGGGATCCTCCTGACTCCGTCCAGGTGCTGGCTGGGATTAAAAGCATGTGCCACCACGTCTGGCAGAAGATGGTTTCTTCAGAAGAGATGGATTTGCATACGACTCTGAGCATCTCTGTAAGTATTCTGGAAGCCTAAACTAATCTTATGGTGCCTGGGCCATGAACAGAGGGAGAGGCTGGTCAAGAGTTTAGAGAGCAGCATTATACCCAGGAGGACTCGGATCAGTAGTACAGAGAGGGGCAGTTAAGGTGGCCCACATGCTGTTTTCATAAACCAGTCACAAAGGAGTGTGGGGAACAAATGAAACAAAAATCTCATTCACACATTAAAATCAAATTTGTGTGCATTCTGGTAGTCACTCATGTTGGTCACTTTTCACTTTTTAAAATCTGAAGAACAATTTATGAACAAAAGCAAAACCAAAGATTTTTATGGAGAAGTGCTCTGCAAATGCAGTGGCAACTATAAAACAATTTTTTAGTGGGAGGCTGTGGTGCTAGGGATTTAACTCAGGACCTTGAACATGCTAAGCAAGTGCTCTTCCACTGAGCTACATTCAGAGCCATTCCAAACTGTTTTGCTTTGCAAATTAAAACAAAAAGTTTAATAGTACATTTACTGAGATTTTAGTAAACAGACTTTAGCTCTGCTCTAAACATTTAGCTTTTATTTGTACCAGTCACTTTTTTTTTTCTTTTTGAGACAGGGTCTCACTGTGCAGTTCAGGCTGGCCTTAAGCGCACTTTGTAGCTCAGGCTGGTCTGGAACTTGCAACAATCCTCCTGCCTCAGCCTCCCAAGTGCTGGGATTACAGGCCTGCGCCACCACGCCTGGCTTCTAGTCACTTTTATTCTAAGCTTCTAAAGTGAAGACTACAAATGTTTCCTACATTTTCAAAGAGATGAGGAGGTACCTTGAATGTCAGGTGGCGATGGAACTCCATTTAGGTAATGAAAAAACAGGGCTGAGCACTTCAGGAAAGGCGTGATGCCAGCTCTGACACTCCTCCACAGGTGCCAGCCTGACGGTACTTCTTTCAAGGCACTGAAAGCCAGGAAATGATTATTAGAAAACCAGTAGGAAAAGATCGTCAAGATAATGTGCAAACAGAGGCAGCCACCAGGTGCTGGAGAAGCTTGGATGGTGAGAACACCAGGCTGACAGAGCCAAGACTATTGCAGGATGGCAGGTGTGATCAACCATACAGCCTCCAATGCTATTTTTACAGGAGTAGTACAGCCACAAGAAAATAATCTAGCAAATGAAAAGCAATCAGCTATTCCAGCAACCCATGTCAGCAGGTATTATGCTGACAAACTATTTTCATACTGTCTTACATAACTGCAAATTCAATATATGAAATTTAAAATGAACATGTTTCCCAGAACACTGCATATCATAATTTTTTTTTTTTTTTTTTTTGGTACTGGGGATCAAACTCAGGACTTTGTGTTTGCCAGACAGGCACTCAAGCTGCTGACCTATCTCCCTGGTCCTAAATGTCCTAATTTTTAACAAGTTTATTTTGGAACACATTATTCCTAACTCTCTTCAAATTATTTCCCATAGGCAAACCAGATTATTTTCAATTCTTTCCTAATACCAGAATGCATATCTTTATGTGCCTATAGGTTTTTCTATATGTTATTTTTTAGCGTATTCTAAAAAATAGGATAATTTTGGTCACAAAAATGGTCAAAGTACAAACACATATAAAGGTTCTTCACATATACTTTTAACAACCTGGGTGAAATTGCTGCACCTGATCCCTCTGAGTCCAATTATGTGTAACAGTCTAGTGATTTTATTTCTACCGCCCCTGGGTATTAGCTTAAAAGATAGCCCATACCAACTCAGCTGGCGCTTCAGGGTTCCTAAGGAGGCAATCTCTGCTTTAGGGAAGGCCTCTGCAAAGTTTATCTGCACCCTCATCCACGCTGGAGGCACACAGGCAACGTGGGAGTCAGCACCTTTCCCAAAGAGTTTCCAGCTGTGCCCTACATCAAGGTCTTGCAGGTCAACCCTGCCTCTTCTTTTTCCAAACCTGCCAACAGACAGCAGCTTCCCCACAATAACAAATGAACTCCTTCTGCACGGTGACCCCCACTAACGTCCAGGGAAGCCTGTCACAAGGGGTCACAGTCTCACCTTCCTGTACATTGGTGAAGTATTTTATACAAAGCAAGCACTGCTAACTCTTCTTCCCCAGTGGGGTTTTCCTGATCCATGCCATTCACTTCTGTAAGACAAAACACCATACACTGCAATTTCCCTGTGTTATCATTTACTCAAGACACAGGGCAGCCCCACAAACTACAAAGAACTTAATCCTTCAAGTGTAAGTGCATGCTGATGCCCATCCGGCCAGGTGCCAGGAGTGCTGTGGGCAAACCAGCTCGCACAGTGTCTCAAAAGGTCTAGGAAGCAGCACATAGGGATGTGGAACAGATCTCAGCAACAGTTGATGGGAATGGCGACATGTGTAAATTCTAACATAATTAAGGGGCTAAACTAATGTACTACTCAAATATTAATGGACTTAGGAAATGAACAGTAAAGGCACTGACAGTGTTAGGGGATTTTAACAGGAGAAAGAAATTTGCTTCAAAACTTTTTCATTAAAAAAACAAAACAAAACAAAACAAAAAACAGGGCTGGGAAGATGGCTCAGAAGAATAAGCGCTTGCCTGGCAAGTGCAAGGGCCTGAGTTCAGTCCCCGGTTCCACCAAAAAACAAAACAAAAAAAACCTGTCATGAGACTTAACAGAAAAAGAAGGTAGCCTAATTATATTATTCTCAAATGCCTAAAATCTGGCTTTCTTTCCCTCTTCCTCTCTCTGAGTGTTTCACAATTTCACACCCAGCTGGGGTTACAGGTGAGTACCCCTAGGCTTGACTAATGTTTTTCTCCTTTCTTGCCTCTATTTATTTTAAGGGCTTATTAGTACATGCTTGCATTACATATTGACTATATTTGTTGTGGGGAGAGATTATGTACATAGCCTGGTCAACACTTTTTGACTGAGAAAATGCAAGGACTTCCCTCCAGACAACGAGGGAAAGGCAGGAGTTACCTGTACATGAGGTCAGTAAGATCTGTATGATGTGCGCCATGGTAACCAGGTGGAAAATATGAAGGTCTCCAATGCTGAGGCTGAGCCCTGAAAAATCCTGACACTGTAGGGCGGGGAAAGCGAGCACCAAACTCACCTAGACACCAGACACAAGATATCAGAAACCTCTCCTCTCACAGTGAAACACAGTGTCACTACCCTACCGCAGCCCTTCCAAGTTCAGGCCCCCTTTAAGACATCTTTTTTTTTTTTTTGCAGTACTGGGGATTGAACTCAGGATCCTGTGCTTGCCAGGCAAATGCTTATTCCTCTGAGCTATCTCCCTGGCCCTAGACATCTTTGTTTTTAGGATGTGTACCTTAGAACATCTGCCAGAATTGGTTGAATAAAACAACTTGAGAGATCAAGGGGTCCCAACGGGCCCCCCCTCACCTCACTTTTCCACAGCTCTTCCACATGTGGCATACCATTAGCAATAAGAGGAACACTTGTAATCTTTCCAGGGAATGAATAATGGAAAAAGTAGGGGTTTAAAAAAAAAAAAAGATCTTGATATAAATCCCAGCTTCTTTTCTAGGAGCTTTCAGACAGGCTGACACCATGGAGCACACCGGATAATGACAGCCTCTGCTAGTCTCTGGCTGACGGTGCGGGGGTGGAAGTGGCTGTGCAGAACCTGTGGGAGCACCCACAGCTGACGCTGACTAGGCATGCAGCACCCCAAGCTCTTTATATCCATTAGCCAACTGAACTGTGAAATGACTGAAGAAAGCAGGGAGGAACTAATTTAAAGGAATGGAGGCTGTGATCTAGAGATTAAGGGACAGAACAAGAAACTCAGCTATGTGGCAGTGTACTCTGCTGCTGTGCAAGGCGAGGGTGGGCTGGAATTCATCACCAGCAGCATGCCCCTCTGTGTGTCCTGCGCAGCACGCACTCACTGGGTCCTCCAAGGGGTATCTGCCTGATTAGCGTAACTGCCTGGACTTTCTTCTTTTGTTATAGAACTGGGGATTGAACTCAGGCCCTTGTGCTTGCCAGGCAAAAGCTTATTCTACTGAGCTATCTCCTTGGCCCCCTACTGCCTAGACTTTTGAAAAGGCACAAAGACAACGTATGGGCAGCAGTCAACCTAACTCTGGGGGGTTCATTTTACCTCTTTATAGGTTAAAAACAGAAAGATTTTCTGACACAAGTCAAAACAAAATGAGGGAGGGAGGATGTACAGACACCCTGACCGAGCCTCTCTTCGCTAGGTACCTCCAGCCATCTTTGGACTCTTCAGGAAAGAATTCTGCACAGGTGGTAATTATATCATAGGACCTGTATCTTTCTATGCTACTCGAACCTAAACTCAAGCTACATAGTACAATATCAAGTACAATAACGAGAAGTAGAAGATACCCACCAACAAGTGAAACATGTCGATATCTAGTATGCATGGAACATCGTCATAGCTGTCATTAGGTACCAATGCTACAGATTTAAAGAGAAATACATTAGTATAGTTTATGTGTCAACATTAAGTTAAGATGCCTAAAATATATTCAAATTTTTCTTTTTTCAAGCTATAAACACATTTATGAACTGGAGGCTCTGCAACAGTACTATCAAATATTTCACTCATAAACGAGAGAAGTTATAGCACTAAAAACTATTTTAGATGAGGGATTACCATTCTATACATGACACATCTATTAATACTCACATGCAAAAAGTTTACAAAAATGTCTCTGTACCACTGGAAGCGATGTCACTGTCCAATGTGCTGCTGCAAATCTTGTCAGTGACCTAAGACAATCACCCTGGAATAGAGAAAGTGACACAATTATCAAAGAAGCCAAGCTCGTGTGGTGGTGCATGCCTGTAATCCCAGCACTCAGGAGGCTGAGGCAGGAGGATCTCTGAGTCTGAGGCTAACTCAGACTACATAGTAAATTTAAGACCAGTGGGAACCCTATAGCAAGCCTTGTCTCAAGAAAAAAAAAAAAAAAAGCCACTAAAAAGTGTGCCTTTTCTCTCAGGAATGCTGGTTCCAAGTACAATGGCTGCACGTACAATCAAGTCTCTCCAGAGGATGTGAGTACAATGGGAAAAAGCTACCAGGCTGCTGCACGCACAGCAGCAAGGTCAGCTATGTTTGCCACCGCAGTGCTGGGTGCTGTCTGGAAAGGAGCTAAATACCTGTACAGCCAGCAACACATGCTCACACGCTGATGAGCTATTTCTTTTATTTGTTCTGGAGATACTCTTAAAATGCGGAACTGCAACAAATACTGGGGAAAACTACATATAAAAAGGGACAGATCCAGAAATCAGGGTGTCTGCCCACATTAAAAACCGTATGAAGAGTAACAGAAATAAGAAGCTCTTGATTTAAAGTGATGAATGCAGCAGGAGATAATTACAATGAAAGTTGCTTATAATTGAGTATAAATACAGATGGATGAGTAAAGAGCTGATGAGATGTTTGTTTTCTACCTTTTGCGCTTTCAGTAATGCTGCGTGATTAAGTACGTACTATGGATCTAAATGTCGGTTTTGAATCTCTTCAGGTGAGAACTCACCCTTCCTCAGTCCACTCTCTAAGCTTGAAGTCCTGTGGCTGGGAGGGAGAGGGAAGCAGGACCAAGGCGTCTCAGCGAAGTACAGCTGAAGAATGACCTGAAGTACAGGCAGCTTCCCAGGGCACTCTGGGAGAGCAAAGGGAACATGCCAAGGTCCAGGAGCCAGCACTCAGGGCTCCCCTCCAGGTGACTACATGATTGGCCCATGGAGACTGGCAGAAGTTGATAATGGGGGCCGGGGAGATGGCTTGGTGGAATAAGCACTTCCCTGGCAAGTGTAAGGGCCTGAGTTCAATCCCTGGTTCCGTGCAAAAATAAAAAAAAAAGAAGTTGATAATGGTTGAGATGTTTATAAAAGCATGACTATAGCCAGGCTCCTCCCAAAAGTAACTCTTCTGATCACATATAGAGAAGAGTGTGATTCAGGTTAGAAACTGCCTACTACAATTCATGTAAGAAACGATACAGGGCTGCTATGATACCTCAGCGGAATAAGCCCTGCTTTGGCAAGTGCAGGGACCAGGGTTCGATTCCTGATCCCACATGCCACACCAGCCCTACCCCTAGGGTGCACTGAGTCTGGGAATGGTGGCACATGCCTCTACCCCCAGTGCCGGGGAGGCTGAAAACAAGGATCACTACGAGTCTAAGCTGCATAGTGAGACCCTGTACCAAATACATGAAAAAAGAAAAACAACAAAAAACCAAGGGAAGATAAGAAATGATACAGATCCAGGCATGTCAGTGCATGCCTGTAACTGCAGCACTCTGAGAAGCTGGGGTAGAAGGATCATAAGTTCAAGCCCATCTGAGGTCCTTTATCAAAACAGAGAAATAAGAAAAGGGATGAGGATGTAGCTTAGTACAAAGGTCCTCAAATCAATTCTAAGTCACACACACATGCACGCACACACACATGAAAAGGCAAACAAACAAAAGAAATGAGAAGAGAGTAAGAGACTTATCAACTGATACAAGGGTACAAGTAAGTGTTAGGCCACACGACATATCCGATGACCTTCAATTTTCTCATTTGGTCCCTTGATGGACAGTAGTGACTAAGTAACAGAATATAGGAAGAAAAACTGATTTGGGTTATCAGACTTTAAGATACTTTTAGTAGAGCTTGACGGGAAACAAAACAAATGTGGTCAATAAGCTAACAGAGACCTGACTGAAGGTGAAGTATAGGCTGGAGACACTCAGGTGGAAACTACTGGCTCTCACTGCAGTCAGAGGCACAGAGTGGGCCACAAAGGGAGGAGCAGCAGATGGTGGGAGGTGCAGGCAGAAGCCTGGGGCTTAAAGCCTGTAACAATGACAGGCTAAACAAGGATGAGCCCATTGAAAAGGAGCATCTGGAGGAGGAGGAAGAAAGCCAGGAGGGCCACAGAAATGAAAGCAGATGCCATGCTGAGTGATCCTCCACAGCCAGTGGTATGTGGCACTGTCAGACACCAGCTATTCATTCAGAAAGTGAGAGCTTGGTCACCCCCGACAACTCTCAATCTTCTGGGCACACAGCACATGCAGCCTGACACCAACTTGTACTATTCATGTGTTCTCTATCAAAGGTGTCAAATTCAGCAGAGAATGTGTTCCATTTTACATTTCTTAGGACAGCATTAGAAATTCAAGGATAAGCTCCCTTGTTTACATTCCCCCATCTTTTAAGTGCTTAACCAATAGCTCTGGATGAAGAGGCATAATCACTCCCAAAAATCTATATAAATGAAAAATTACAAGGGCCAGCCAAATAGCTCAGCACATTAAAGCACCTGCAAGCAGGCGCAGGGGCCAGGGGTTCAATCCCCAGGCCTGTTCTGCTCCTGGGGTGTGCTGAGATGGAAATTGAGACTTGTCATGGTAGTGTGCACTTGTAACCCCAGTTTTTCTTTTTTTTGGATCTGGGGACTGAATTCAGGCCTTTGCACTTGCCAGGCAAGTGTTTATTCTATTGAGCCATCTCCCCAGCCCCAGTAATCCCAGCTCTTGAGAGGCTGCAAACAGGTGGATCACTAAGAGTCTGATCTAGCAGTGAGACTCTGAACACTGTATAGACCCTTCCCTAAAAAATACAAAAAATAAATAAAAAAGAAAAATTATTTCTTCTATATCCCAATGGAAATGAGTTTTACTGTGAAGAGTGAACACAAGGTTAAAAAATCAATTTCAGATTTGCAAGTTTGATTTCCACTTTAGCCTTTCATGAATTTAGTACACAGAGAACTTACCAGCCTACAAGGCAAAGGACTAAATAGCGGCTTATCTTCATCACTCAGAATTCTTTCTGCAGATTAAAAATAAAGGGGATGAAATTTATGCATACATCATCAGAATTTTTATTTTCCCTTTTTGGTACTGGCAATCAGTACCAAAACTGAGGACTTGTGCTTGCCAGGCAGGCGCTGTGCCACTGAGCCACATTCCTGGCCTTTGTTATCAGAAATTTAAAAAACTGAAAACAACCAATTTTTCTTTTGCAGAACTAGTTTGGGATTATCTGGTATGAGGACTGAATTTGAGACCCTGTGCTTGCCAGGTAGGCACTTATGTCACTAAGCTATTTCTGGAGCCTAGAATCTTTATTTTATTTTTTGTGGAACTGGGGATTGAACTCAGGCCCTTGCACTTGCCAGGCAAGCGCTTATTCTATTGAGCCATCTTCCTGTCTTTCCTCAAATCTTTTAAATCAGGGCCGGGCGTGGTGGCACATGCCTGTAATCCCAGCACTCAGGAGGCTGAGACAGGAGGATTGTTGCGAGTTTGAGACCAGCCTGAACTGCATAGTGAGACCATGTCTCAAAAAGACAAAATCTTTTAAATCATTTTATAAGAATTGACTTTGAAAAAAAAAAAAGAATTGACTTAGGAAGAAAAGTAAAAATAAACATGAATTCCCTCAACTGACCAGAGACTGTAATCACAGGCAAATGAGCTTTCTGCTGCTGTGGCCATCTTATATAAGTTGTGTTGCTAGCTAGCATTCTGAGTCCACCTCATTTGATTTGAAGGCTCTTCATTTTTTCTTATAGTTGTGCACCTTACACATCTCACTAAAACTAAGATTCTACACATAATTCCCACCAAAGTACAAATTAAAGAGAAACAGCTGTAAATCTCTTACCTATGCTCTGGATGGTGTATGCACAGCTACCCCAACACATTATGGGTACACGGGGATCTTCTTCATTAGGGTGAACTTTTAGTCCCACCTTGTAGGTAGCAGTTCCAAATGTTGTTAACATTTCCTTAATGCTCTCAGAATAAGGGTTCCTAATGTGAACACGTATTGGATTAGCTCAAAACAATGTGTACATACCAATAAAACAATTCAGGTTGAGCAGCTCTTTCCTCTACTAGTGACAGCTGTATGAAAAAGGGTAATCAGGAAGAATGACTATTTCAGCCTAAAAGGGGTTTTGTTCTTTGTGTCAGAGGGGTGAGGTACAGGGGGAAAAAACAGGTAACCAACATATGTGCATAGTTAAGGGTGGGCCCACTGCTCCTCTTTCCCAACCAAAGAATGTCAGCAGTATACACTCCTTGCCACCAAGACTGGCTTTTCTGGCAAAACATCTTTGGTGAGAAATTGCTTTCCAAATGGACATATTAGAGCACCCAAGAACAAGACAGGTGGCAGCTTGATCACCTTCCTAGAAGCTCCTGGGGAGTAAGCAGAC
This sequence comes from Ctenomys sociabilis, assembly GCA_004027165.1. Classification (NCBI taxonomy): domain Eukaryota; kingdom Metazoa; phylum Chordata; class Mammalia; order Rodentia; family Ctenomyidae; genus Ctenomys; species Ctenomys sociabilis. Next base: position 13,568 of record PVKA01006923.1, read on the forward strand.
CCTGACCACCAGGACCCGCACAGTTTCTCAGTGCCTTCTTAGTTACCCAAGGAACAAAAGACACTGCAGAACAGCAAAGAGGTAACAGACCAAAACAAAAGGGAGAAAGAATTCAGGTAGCACAGAGACAACTTAGATCAGTCTAAGGCTAATGGCAAGAGGACTAGGACTAACCCAAAGGAAATCCAAGGGTGGAATATGACCTAAGAAAGCACATGAAAATGCTCAGCATCGAGAGATACAAATCGTCAAGTTCAAAATTCACTGAGAACTTGGCCAAATGAAATCGACTGTTATGCCAAGGATTATCACAGAGAAATTTCAGAACAGTGAGGATAGAAGATTCCAGTGGTGCCCAAAAGTAATGAAGTTATAAGAGAACAGAAATGAGAATGGTATTTTTCCCAATGGATGACCAAAATTAATAAACAATGCCCTAAAAATCTAGACAAAAAATTACTTCTAACTCAGAGGCCTACACCTGAATTATCACTCAGGCACAAAGACACAATAAACTTTACTGCACACACAAGGACTGGATATCCAGCAGCCTTTCTCAGGAATGTGCAAAGGGTGGACCTATGCAAAGGGAGTAAGTGAAGGAAGCAGAGGACACATGATCTAGAGTCAGTGGAGCAGAGCAAGCAGAATCTCCAGGGGACAGCGGCAGCCTCTCCTGGCTGGTGTGGAAAGGCAACTGCCCAGCACCTGACAGATCTACTGTCATTCAGGAAAAAAACATCACAGGTACATGGATAGAAAACCACCTACAAGAAGACAAAGAACCAACTGCAGGAAAGACGGAACTGTACAAAAAAGGGGACATAATTATTCAACTTATATCAACTTTTTGTTGTCGTTTTTGTTTTTTGGTTTCATGCAGGGTGTTGCTATGTAGTTCAGGGTGGTCCTGAACTCACTATGTAGCCCAGGCTGGCCTTGAACCTGCTGTAATCCTTTTGCTTCAGTCTCAAGAGTGCTGGGATTATAGGCATGAGCCACTGGGAAGAGTTATATTGTAAAAACCAACAGGTGATTTAACCAAAAATTGTGAAATAGTTTATTACCCAACAGTAAAATAATACTGAATTAGAAACATGGAAGCAGGGGCCGCAGAGATGGTTCAGTGGAATAAGCGCTTCCCTGGCAAGTGCAAGGGCCTGAGTTTGATCCCTAGTTCCACCAAAACAAAACAAAACAAAACAAGAAACATGGAAGTACCGAAAAGCCAAAGGATAGGACAGGGGGTGGAGAGGAGTTAAAGAACCCGCTCAAAGTCGTACAGCTAAAAAGCAGTGGTGTCAGTGAACCAACTAGTCCAGCTTCAAAATCTAAGTGTACTTTGTAAATGACTGGCTATGGGTACAGTAGGAAAGATGATACTTTGATTTTGATCCCAGGTTACTCGTAGTTTTGTATGGTGGGTCCAAAGGTGCAAATAAAGAGTCAGAAGGAAACAGAATTTAGTGAGGAAGGAGAAAAAAATTGGATTTGGAAGCCTTGATGTGATATCAAGGAGAGACAGACACGGGTGTAGCAGTTGTCAGCAAGATGGAACAGGGAAGACTGGGACAATTAAACAAGCCACAAGGTTACCCCTGTGAGTGTAACACTATGCTTAAACCTTAGAATCTAGGCTCAGAATCCTGTAATATTTTACTCTGCAATCTGCCAAATCACAGTCTTAACTGCTGACTTAATTTTGTACTCAAGTGGGCCAAATTTAAGAGAATAAAGGGCTAGTCATGGCAGTGTATGCCTGTAACCCCAGCACTTAGGAGGCTGAGGCAGGAGGATCAAATGAGGGTCATAGAAAAGGTTGGCCGTGAGTTTGAGGCCAGTTTAGATTACATAGACCTAACTCAAATACCACCACCACCACCACAAAAATAAAATGAATCAAAATAGAAGAATGGGAACAGGAAGGAGAATATACTTACTTAGGATGAAAATCAGGCCTGAAACCTTCAGGGAGCTGTAATGGATCCATATTCTTTGAATTCTTTGAAGAGGCAGTATCTATAGAGAGACAGGCATTTTATTCCATTTACTCAATAAATTATAACATTCCTGCATATTTGTTATGTGAGAAAAATAGGAAAAATTCTTATTAATAAGAACTCATCTAGCAGCAACATAAAGCCCAGAAAGCACTAGTGCCACTGACCACAGCCTTTTCTAGTCCAGGGGCTTTCTCCTTATAAATAACCTCTAGGACACAATGGCGACGCTGTTTTCTTCCTGGGGAAGCCGATGACACCAATCTGCTCACACTGCTTTCCTTCCCATCCTAAGTGCAGTGTGGTCTGAGAAACCTGGGGAGCCTTGTGCGCTGCATACAGCAATGTGAGCCAGCATGAGACCAGAACTGGCCTGTCAACCCCAGTCACTGGTCCGCCAGCCCAGAGGCTCCATACAGGACAGGAGAATGGGAAGGGGTCATGTCCAGCCCCACGGGGTCTGCATGCTTTCCAAGGATGAAGAGGAACACACTGAAGTCAAGTTCCATGTACTGAAACAAGGAAAATCAGAGTATACCAACTTTTTATTTACTTTTCCCTTTACTTTTATTTTGGGTTGCTTGTGTAAAGAATACACTGAATTTTTAAATGAAAGTTCTCACATTTTTGTCTTTTTGAGACATGGTCTCACTCTGCTATTCAGGCTGGCCTGGAGCTCACTTTGAAGCCCTCGAACTCACAAGGATCATCCTACATCAGCCTCCCGAGTGCTGGGATTACAGGTGTGCGCCAACACACCTGGCAAATGTTTTCACTTTTAAATATTTTCAAATAATTTCTTCTGGGAATAGTTTAGAGAAAAAAAAAGAAAGCAGGTTAGCAGAACTTACTGGGAGCATTTTCTTCTTTCCTAAGGCTCTGTAATGCTTTTATTTGCTGAGATATTGTTCTAATCCATTCAGTCAGATTTGGTTGGTCTGAAAAATTTAACCTGCTAGAAAAGATCATGGAGAATATTTAATAACCATTGTTGTTGTTTAGTTTAAGACACAAAAGATTTGTTAAATTGTCATAGATGCAGGACTTCAGATACAGTTCAAAATTTTTTTTTTTTTTTAAAAAGGCTAGGAAAAATTTCTTCCATTAAACAGTCAGGCCATGTTAATAATGTTGTAGATGCCAGGCATGGTGGTACATGCCTATAATCCCAGCAGTGGGGAAGCTGAGGCAGGAGGATCATTGGGAGTTCGAGACCAGCCTAGGCCACAAACTGAGTTCAAGACAGGCTGAACTACATAGTGAGACTTCCATCTCAAAAAAAAAAAAGTTGTTAAAAATTTCATTTTCATTGTAGAATTTGCTAAAATTTCTTAAACAATTGGCAGCATCATTTATGTTTAGCAAGCACTTATTTTGTGACAAACTCTTAGAGCACTTTTCTGTAACCATGTATTAAGATTTAATCCTCAAAATATTCGTAGCGATAAGTTGTTTTTATTGTTTGCATTTTACAGATCAGAAAAATGAGGTTTAGAGCAATACACCAAGTAAGGCCACAGGAGTGGGTGCTGTCAGGGCAAATTCAGCCTTGTCAGATTCCATAAAGATGTTATTATGGCCAGGGGGACAGCTCAGTGGACTAAGTGCTTGCTTAGCCTGGGGTTCAGGAACTGGGGTTTAATCCCTGGTACCACATGCTTTGCCAGCCCTGCCCTCAGGCGTGCTGAACTGGCCACCAAGACTGGGCATGGTAGGCATTAAAAACCCAAAAGATCTTATATAATTATTTATTTGCCTTTTAGAAACAGAGTTGCACTATGCAGTCCAGGCAGGCCTGGAACTCACAGCAATCTTCCTACCACAATGTCTTGAATGCTGGGATTACAGGCAGGTGCTAGCACACCCAACTTATGTTCTTTTTGTAAGTACCTTAAATGATGACTCTCACGGGAAAAACACCACAAAATGGAACCACAACAGTGACAGGTGAAATCTAACAAAGGTAATATTGTCTTATTATGCAGATAATCCTTAATTTAACAGTGAGTGATTATACAGTTTAAGTGCAAGTAGACATCAGCACCATGATATGCTTTTGTGGTTTTAGAAAGCATGAGCTACCAATGAAACCCACTAAAATTATATTACTATGTGGTAGCATAAGAGACTAAGACATCAAAGTTTGAACCCCTAAAATTAAAGAGAAAAGCTTAACTTTGTTTTGAATTGAACCCAAGTAATTGGACAAAAATAGATGATTCACATTCATAGAACTTAATTGATAAAGTGTGAATATTCTGCATGGAAATATGCAGAAAGAGACCAGAAAGAAGTGTTTTGGATTTCAGAGAGTTTCTGATTTTGGAATATTTGCAGAATCTATCAGTTGAGCATAAGAACCCAAAATACAAAATACAATAAAATCTAAAATGTTTTGGTATTACATAGCTGCATCTAGGATTTTGGGTGTGTGTGTGTATTGTAAGGTGAGCAGCATAATACTAAACCTCGACGTAATGTTCAGAACTTCACAGGAGACAGCATCATGTTCATACATGAAAGGATGAACACTTCTTTGACTAAAAGTATCCTAAATTATGAAATGACAGGAATTTTAAACAGACCAACCAACCCCTTCCTAAAGCAGTTGTTAGCCAGGGAATGGCAAAAAAGTATTCAACTGTTGGGCAGCTCCATCTCTTTCTACTTCTCAGTTTCCCAAGCATGAGGGTGATATTTAAAGGAGGGTTCTTAAAAACAAAGGAGACAGTTTTTGAGAATACACAAGAATTTTGTTTTACAGCATTTATGGGTAAGAAACTATTGAGTATGGCCTACGCCTCTTTAGAAGCCAAAATCATATTGCACAGGGTTGTCAGAAATAATCAAGTAAGACTAGGAAGTATCTGGGAAATATAAAACTGCACAGGCCGAGTTTCCCTGACTTATTATTTCATCATTTCAGAGTAAACGTGCTATGTTATAAGGTGTTTGGAGCCCAAATTTACCTGCTGAAAACATTTCTGGGAGGAAGCAGCAGAGGAATAACAGTATTACTCAAGCATTCGCAAAGCGGGCAGAGGAACTCTCCATTCTCTACATCATAGCTCGTGTGCATGCGTAATCTTTGTTGCCTTCTCTGCTCTTTAGCTTGAACGGAATCAAAATACCTTTACAATCAGAGAACACATGGTATCAAAAACAATGATTCTGCACCTTGTACAATACCAAAACATTATGAAAACAGTTTGCAATGTATTAATTTATCGAATCTGTATTGTTAAGGTGTCTTAAAACTGTCTGATTGACTTTTGTAGTTCAATAAAATAAAAAAACAATGTAAAAAAAATAAAAATAAATAAATAAATAAAACAATACAATGACAAAGGCAAAAAAAAACAATGATTTTTCAATGAAAGTGATAAAAAATGAACTAAGTTATTTTAATACTTGGTATTATGACTTTTGAGATGTTTTAATAACTAAAACAGATTAAGTAGGAGGCAACAAAACTGAGTTGCAAATAAGCACATGAACATCTGTAACAGAAATTTCCTCCAGCTATTGTTGTCGGGGGGCTTCTCCAGGGCCATGGCTGTCTGCCTGGGGCAGCTTTGAACAGCTCCATGAGCTCAGCACAGAGGGGCTGCTTGGCTTTGTGGAGGCATGGAAAGCTCTGAGGCAGAGCAGGAGCAGGGTTATCCTGTCTTAGCATAAGGAATCCTCCCAACTTTGGGAAACAAACAGGAACTAATCAAGAGCTGCTCACTTTGGACACAAAGAAAGGCAACATTATTTTTTTTCAGGTTTTATCACATCATAACACACCTTTTACCTCTTCTGGTTTGTTACTTAATAATACAGATTTACTCCCTTGTTTGGAGGGATAAAGAAACTATGTTATAAAAAGACTTAAAATTGTTTTGATACTCTCTGAAGTTTTGGGTGCCGGAAATTGAACTCATGACCTTGTGCTTGCCAGGTAGTAAAGCGATATGCCATTGAGCTGTATCCCTGGCCCTACTCTGACATTTTAAGTAACTGTTTTTCATCTGTGACAAAGCAAATCATTTTTTTAATTTATTAGGCAACAATGTGGATTTTTTTGATTAACACTGTTAATTCTTTTTCCTTTTATCTAGAATGGAATTTCATTACAATTCTAATTAATTTAATTCTAATTAATTCAAGCCTCGCTTGACTAATATGAAGAATATAAGTTACCTTTGCCAACAATGGGCATGCATAATGTGCCCACAGCTACCAGTGTGTGTTCCACAAGACAGATCAGGGTGCATGAATAATGGATCGTATTTTTCTGCATTACAAAACAAAACAAAATAAAAAAGCACTTAATTTTCCTATATTAAAAATGCAACTTTAAAATTGTGAAATCTTTGATAAGGACTTATAAACTTCAAATGAAATGCTAGTTATTTTCATCTAAACTATCATTAATTTATGCAAGACCCCGGATTATTTAGAAAGCAAAGTCACAAGAAAATATCTAAGCCCACACCAGGGGAAAAAAGTAATTCAGACTGCTGTGCTCTGGTACTAATGTTTATAATCAAAAAGGGATGAAAAATCAACACAAACAGGATGGATACCTGGCTTCTTTTGTTTTTAATATTCTCTATATAAATTAGTATAAAATGAAAGCTGTTAGCATTCTAGAAAGGATGACTCAAGTTTTAATGTGCTTTATACATTCAGACAATGCAAATTAACATTATAAAGTATATTATGATATAAATTGTGAAGGCTTTTTCTGTCACTTTTTTTTTTTTTGGCGGAATCGGGGATTGAACTCAGGCCCTTGCGCTTACCAGGGAAGCACTTATTCCACTGAGCCATCTCTCCAGCCCTAAGGCTTTTCCTTTAGGAAGTCACAAATCACAGTCAGAAAATTTGCATCTTTGGTTTGAATTTATAAACCCCCTAGTGCAAAAAACCTTTTCAGTGGGTTGGGGAGATGACTCAGTTGAATAAGCGCTTCCCTGGGAAGTGCAAGGGCCTGAGTTCAATCCCCAGTTTCACAACAACAACAACCAAAAAAACCCAAACTTTTTGGTTTGTTTTTTGGAGACTATCTTGCTATATATAGTTCAGGCTGGCCTCGAATAGCAGCAATCCTCCTGCTTCAGTTTCCCAAGTGCTGGGATTATGGGTGTGCACCACCTGGCTTCAAAGAACCATTTCTGAAGATAAAGTAGGCCAGTTTACATAGCTAGTAGCCCCACAGTCACATTGATATGACCATCTTCACAGAGAGAAGGCAATCCTACTCAAATGCTCCATCCTACACGGTGAGAAGCTCTGCCTCACAAAATGCTTTGGAAGTTCTAAGACACAGTTCCTACCTGAAGCAGCTTACTGGGATTGCCCATAGGCACATGCATGTTTTTCAGCAGGCAGAAAGCAAGCTGAGGAGTAAACATGTGCAGCCCAGACCCCTAGGTGGGAAGAGGCTACTGAACTCCCCTGGTTATTGGAATAGGGCCCCTAACTCTTATTCCTCTCAGAGCACTGTTGCACTCAAGTCAAACCTAGTTTCAGGATAGCCCACAGCCAGTCACTTCTCCACCTTAGGCACGCAGTGTGAGTTCCCCCTGGACTCCAGGAGGCCTTTGGGAACTGCACCACAGCTCACATCTATTTCCTTTCCCCAGATGTTCACCCCCATCTCCCCATGAATGTCCTACACAGTGATCTCTGTCAAGGCTGCTTTCTGGGAAACCTGTTTTTTTTTTTTTTTTTTTTTTTTTTTTTTTTTTGTATGGCACTGGGAATTGAACTTAGGCACTTGCGCTTGCCAAGGAAGCATTTATACCACTAAACCATCTCCCTGGCCTCAAGGGGAACCTATCTGTGACAGTGTCATTATCTTCTATTGGAACCTGGCTCTGGACTTGCTTTTGTCTAGAGCCAAGTTCCAATAGAAGATAATGTCTCTGCAGTACTGTTCTTCAGCAGCCTGATTCTATCTATAAGACTATGCAATTGCTGCTATTCAATGTCAGCAACTGTTGAAGACTTTACAAGTATCCTGGAAGATAGGAAAGACTGGGAAGTACTGATGTATGTGAATGTCACGTCACAAAGCTAAGATTTTCTTTGAACCTTTATTACGTAGTCATCAGTGGGTGATCCCTGTCAGTTAATTCTCCATGCATGAGCCTGTGGAGTTGTTATCAGATGGATGAAAACTGGTAACACCAATCACAGTGGTTGGCAGTCATGAAGAGTAGGAGGAAGAACCAGTTATGACTTACCTGGATCCTGAATGATTTTACTTCTGTTTTTTGATAGTACAGTTGATCTTTGGACAAATGCTGCCAAGACCATGGCTCTACTTTCCACATTAACTTCTTGCTCTTCTTGACATAATATACAGATTACAAACTCTTTGTGTTCAGGGACCTGTGTTTGTTCTGGACCGAGGGCTGTAAGGGCCATACCTGAAACCACAGGACTGCAACAAAAAGATTAGGAATGAATGAATGAATGAATGGGCCTAGGAAGTGTCTGCGTAAGTATCAAACACTAGAGTCCAGAATGCATGTACTTAGAACATTGTTTCCATGGCTTGCATCACAGAAGTCTTTCACATGTAGAAAGCCCTCTCCTTAACTTCCCAGCAATCTACCACGCATGCTGGGCACTAAGGTGCTGAGCCTTCATTCCTCTGTGACCATCAAGTCTGGTGTCAACAATACCATTTTAAATGTACAGGTGAGTTAACTAGCTGACCTAAAGTCAGAATGTCCTTCAGGGAGCTTCTTTAAACTGGAGGCCACAAAATTTACTTATAATTCTACCAATTACTTTAGGATTAAAAAATGTACTGTTAGGGAAAGAAGTAATACTGCCCAGGTGAGAACCACTGACCAAAAGATTACAACTTAGGGGTATTTTCTTCACCTGCTGTTAAGAACCGTGGAGGAAGAGCCATCTAGTTCTAACGTTTGCTGGAAAAGCTCTTTGTTCTCATCGATGAAGTTCCGTTGCATCTCAGACATCTGGGCCATGATCTTTTCTCTTCGCAGCCTGGCAATTTCTGCTTTTCTCTTCCTCTCAGCTTTGTCTTTGTCTTTTGAATTCTGAAATTATGATTCATTTGATTATTCTATCAGATGTGAAATATATTTCCCTCAAAGCAAAAATACCTTCATTATAAATACCAATTAAAACTATTTTATAATCTTACTTGAAGAGAAGAGATACTTTTTTTTTTGAGACAGGGTGGCCTTGAATTCACTGTGTACCTGAGGCTGGCCTTGAACTCATGGCAAGACCTTTTCTCAGTCTCTCAGAGTACTGGGATTATTGGTGTGTACCACCATGCCAACAAGCAGAAGATTTTGTTTTGTTTGGCTTTTCAACATATTTGGTACAATGCTCACTACCCCAGCGCTGGGATTAGAGGCATGCACCTCCACACCCAGTCCTGTGACTGGCTTAGTGAACCCAGGGGGGGCGGGGCTGGTGTGGCATGTGGTCTTTGTGCTTGTCTAAGCAGGCTGCTTAGTTCACTGAGCTGTCTTGCCAGCCCTAGAAATTCTTAATTAACCTTACAGAAAGAACAAAACATAAACACTAGAACAAATAAACAGTGGGACAGTTCTTAGAATGTAAATGTTTGCAAATAGTATCAACTTACTATAGTTTTCAATATTAGCATACTTTACATTTTCTCATTATTTTTATTTTGCAAAGCTAGGATTGAATCCAGGACCTGGAATGTGTTAGGTAAGTTCTTTATTGATGAACTATGACTACAGCCCCATATTTTTTTTCTTATGGCAGTACTGGGGTTTGAACCTAGAACCTTTGCACTAAGCTATATCTCTGGCCTTTTTTATTTTGAGATATGGTCTCACTAAGTTGCTACACTGCCTAGGATGGGTGTGAGCTGAGATCCCTCTGCCTCAGCTTCTCTAGTGCTGGGATTACTCAGTGCACACTTCTCATACCTCCTCCATTATGGTTCCTTCTGCCTCAGCCACAGGACTGGTAGATGAATTCTTTCTTATCTTCTTAATTGCATTGAAAGTCTATCAGAAAAAAAGTATCCATTAGCCTAACATTACCAAACACTGCAATGCACACATACCAATTATCTAATGTTTCTCACAAGACATGGGGCAATGTAACATTACCTTTAATATCCACCGAATCATGTCTTTGTGGACCTCTAGGTATGGTGCATTCTGTAGTGTCTCCAACATGGCCAGGATGCTTGGAGAGTTGTTCGGTGCTTCCCCAGGCTCTAAGGTGGAAAGAGTGAAAGGCACAATCACAAAGCAAGTGCAGTGGGCACAATGCTAGTTCCTGGCACCACTTTCTCATAACACTTGTGCTCATCATTTATGGCCCTGCTTGTTAGAAAGCCTCAACACCCAAGGACGTGATGTGTTTGTACTTTACAAACATGCTTTAACAACTAGAATTCTTTTTTTTTTTTTCTTCAGAGCTGGGCATTGAACTCAGGCCCTCGCTTACTCTATTGAGCCATCTCTCCAGCCTCAACAACTACAATTCTTTCAGTATTAAAAACTTACTTCGAGCTGGGCGTGGTGGCGCATGCCTGTAATCCCAGCACTTGGGAGGCTGAGGCAGGAGGATTGTTGTGCGTTCGAGACCAACCTGAGCTACAAAGTGAGCTTAAGGCCAGCCTGAACTGCACAGTGAGACCCTGTCTCAAAAAGACAAAAAAATAAAAAAAAAAAAACAAAAAACAAAAAACTTACTTCTTGGGGCTGGGGAGATAGCTCAGCAGAATAAGTGCTTCCTTGGCAAGTGCAAAGGCCTGAGTTCAATTCCTGGTTCCACCAAAAAAGAATAAACAAACAAACGAACAAACAAACAAAAACAACTAAAAAAACCCAAAATTGACTTCTTACACCTGATTTATTATATATATTTTTTTGAATGATTATTTTAATGTAGCCTTTGGCAATATTAAACAAAAATGCAGCTAAAAAAACTCCAAAACTGGTCTACCCAAGATTTTATGTCTAAGAAAACCAACCAGGATTACAGAGATGTAAATATGCATAAATATAAAACAGTTCACTTGGAGCTTTTCAAAAAAGCTAGATTCAAAATAAGATAAATTTCTTCCCTTTATGAATTCACTGTTTAAGTCCATAAGGGTACATTTACTCAAATACTACCTAATTCAGTTTGCAATCAAGAAAGTCCAAAGCCGGGCGTGGTGGCGCTTGCCTGTAATCCCAGCACTCGGGAGGCTGAGATTGTGAGTTTGAGACCAGCCTGAGCTACAAAGTGAGCTTAAGGCCAGCCTGAACTGCATAGTGAGACCCTGTCTCAAAAAAGACAAAAAAAAGTCCATTTATTGATTTTCTTGATTTATGTGCTACTATTTTGGCAAATGTGCTTCTTTCCTAAAATGGGAAGGACTGAATATGTCATTTCTAATATTCTTCTTGATCTAAAATTTTATGGCTACGCATTAGGAACCTGTCTTAGATAAGGGAGAGGTTTCTCTGCAAATAAATACATATTTTATCTTACTTATGTAATGTTTCAAAAGAAGAGTAATGGCCAGAGAAAATGATGACTGCTTAAGACAGATAAGAGAGAAAAGCTGACCTCTCCTGTGGTAAGGAGACAGGTCAGGGAGTGTGTGGGTTACTCCACAGGAAAAGCACAGAGACAAAGGTGGTGAAGGCACAGTGTCCACGCACAGCCTGCACAGTGTAGAGAAAGCTGCACTCACCAAGATGGCCTTTAGTGGAGAGAGCCAGTGTCCCCTTGCTCTTCTTCACTTGGAAAGGCAAAAGAGAAAACTAGACTCTGAAGCAAATAGGACAACTTCTTCCTTGTTGTCTGGGAGGAGAATACAACATTCTCATAGTCCTTGTGATTTAGGAAGAAAGTTAAGAGAAAGACTCCCTTTCCAGAAATTCAGAACCCCTATCACAGATGGCAGATGGCTGGCTGCAGGTCTGGGCAGGAAAAGGGAGGTGGATCGTAGGCTCCTTCTGCACCGGAAAGGTGCTGCCAGAACATGGGTGGGCTGGGTAGGGTAGCCCAGAAGTGGATGACAGGCTCCACAGACACACCACAGTCTGAGCCTCTGAGGAGCAGTCACTGTAACCGACTAGAAAGCAGCCAATAAAGAGGAATGTGTACGTGCTATTTTCTTTAAAAAATGTACATAAACAAGGAACTTCAAAGTTGCACTATTGCAGATGATTACTAAACCAGTTACTTACTATAAAGGAAAGAAATTTTTGTTTCTGTGTTGATGTTTTCAAGCTACTGGAGCATCAGCGGCTGAGGGACGAGTGGGCTTGAGGATGGTGAGCAAAAAATGTGAAAAGAAACTGGGTACTGTTATTACACCGGACACATGGAAAGATGGTGCAAGAAATACCACAGAAAGTGGTGGAAGAAAACTGAATGAAAATAAAGCATTGACTTCAAAAAAAGCAAGATTCAATCCCTATGGAAAGAATAAGTTCTCCACTTGCAGAATTTGAAAAGTTCTGTGCACTAGCCGGGTTCTCATTACTGCCAGGGCTGTTCCTACATGAAAGGCATCTGTGCAATGTGTGAAAAAAAAAGTTTTGTATACAAAAAACTACAAGCAAACATCTGTCTAGGTGTATTGATGGAACTTCTGGCTTTGTGTAATTTTACTGCCTGTTATGACGTTTCAAGGCACAATGCCAATGTCGAACTTGTGGAGTAATCTGTTTTAGGACAGGTGATTAAATTTAAATCAGGGCAGGTGATCCTCATTCTTTTTTGAGACAGGGTCTCGGCTGTGTAGTGCAGGCTGGCCTGGAACTCACAGTGACCCACATCAGCGTCCTGAGTGCTTGGGGCATATGCCATTTACACGCTCTCCTCACTGTGCAGGTTAGGCTGGCCTTGAGCTCACAGTGATCCCCCTGCCTCAGCCTCCCTATGTTGGGATTATTGGAGTGCACTGTTCTGCCCAGCTCTCTCAAAAACTTCTTTCGTTTTATGTGATTATTTTCCTTACAAGCATTTTATTGTAATGTAGTGACAAATGTAATGAAAAACATTCTGAGTTTTCTATGCACTTTTTAACATTCATGTATTTCTTGTTTCCTTCATTTACTTTATTTATTGGTGTTGAAAGAATGAGAAGATTATTGATGTTTTGTTCTGAACTTGGTGTGTGGATGTGGACTTAGGATTTTTTCCCCCTTCCCTTATTGGAGGCATAGTTCTTTGAACCAGCAGTCAGTTAATTCCAATTAGAAATAATGATTGAGGCCATCATAGCTGAATGGTCCTTTATCAAAGACAAGTTAGATTTGTAATTATAAATTTACATTTGAAGCCAAAAAAAAAAAAAAAAGAAATTTTTTCCTATGGTGCTGGGGATGGAAACCAGGACCTTGTACATGTTAGGCAAGTGCTTTGCCACTGAGCAACACCACCAGATCAAAGAAAAGCTTTTCATTAAGAAGCGAAATGTTCTGATGTGTGTAATACAAGGTCCAAACGAGTGCAAATATAAAAGCTAAAATACCACAATACTAACTACTGAACCTAGTGCTAAATATAGAGATGCTTAATGTACAATTCTCTTTCAACTGGTCTACTATGTTTATAAGTTTTAAGAATAAAGAGCTAAGAAAAACATCTTGCTAGCCTTCTTAAAAGATAATCACCTTATTTTTTAAAAATGTTGTCACCTTATTTTATAAAAAATGAGAATCCAATTTTTTGAGTTACTTTATTTTCAATACTGCAATCTCTTAAATTTTTATTTAAGCAACAATTTAAAACAAATTCTGACAGCACACTGTTTTTAAAGGTTAGTCCAAGAGATAAATGTGCTATGTCAATTTCACAGTAAGAACTCATTTTTTTTTTTTTTTGATGCTAATGAAATAAAATTTAGTAACTTAAGTATGCATAGGTTCTACTGTGAGTTATGTGGTTGGGGATTAAATCCAGGGCCTTCATAAAATGAGCTGTATTTCTGCCTCTTTTTCTATTTTTTTGAGATAAGGTCTTGCTAAGTTGCAGACTGGGCTCAAACTTTCAATCCTGCCTCAGCTTTTGGAGTGCTGGAATTACAGGTGGGCACCACCATACCTACCTGGTCCTATGTATTTCTGTAATAGGATCTTACATAATACTTTCATTATACAGATGAATACATATTGCCTCAAATATTTGGATTCAATATGACCCAACTTAGAGCTTATGGACCAAACAAAAGAGATTATAAGTGATTTATTTAAAATCACATATATTTTGAGTTAGTTTAGTAAAAGATATACACATACTTGAAATCTTCTGAGTGAAGGTAAATGTCACTATGTGTTCTTCCACGGCATTCTCTAAATGTTGCTTTTCTTCCTGTAGTGCCATTCCAATTAAATGTAACACCTCAAATAAAATGTTTTGTAACTTTTAGTAAAAAATTAAGCATGTACCTTTATAAAAAATAAGAAGAATTAGTACTCATATATCAACCTATTAAAGATTAACTGTACTAAAAACATTTAGTATTAATTTTTATTAAACTCAAAGACCAAAGTTCATTTTCTAATAAAGATCCGTAGTAAAGAAAACAAAATTTTCCGTTTCAGTGAGGAACAAACTTTAAGTGCAAATTCTTAGTGTAAGCCATAATTACCTGCAGGCGTGGCCAAGTAAGTCCTATAATACACTACTTTCAGACTTCTATTAAGGTTCTGGAAAAAATCTAACAATCACTGGCCAAAGAAATACAAAACTTAAGGCACCTACCACATGATCATTCAGCCTGACACTACCTAGTTCCATTTCACTTTTTAAAGACTAAATCTTTTTTTTTTTTTTGTCATCTTTTTGAGACATGGTCTCGCCATGCAGTTCAGGCTGGCCTTGAACTCACAACAATCCTCCTGCCTCAGCCTCCCGAGTGCTGGGATTACAGGCATGTGCCACCACGCCCGGCCACAAGACTAAATCTTAATAACCTGAAAAACATATTTTTATCTCTGATGTCATAAAATCATTAAAATATTGATAGTTCTTTAGTATATCTCACAAAAAAGTTCCTTACCAGATTTCTAAGGAACACACAACTACACTGAGCCTATTTGTATTTTTTACTGCTCTTATTTTGCTCCCAGGCTTTGAAGGCAATGGCTGTGTGGTGTCTTGTTCCATCCCCATGTATAGGGTGACCAGCAGTCAGAGACCGGGAAGAGCCAGGTGAGCCAGCCCAGCACGTGTGTGTCAGGAAGGTAGACACTGCACGCGCACACTTCCCTGCTTTGTTGCTTCCCACACACGCTGTGCTCGCCCAATCCTGCAGAGGTCTCTGTAACCCATAGCTCCCTGGTCTTAGATTTCAAATACATGCTTAAATAGGATAGTGTGAGAATGCTTGCAAGTCTCAGACCACTGAGAAGGGAAAGAAAGGCAGTGTCCCTGGCTTTATTGTGCGAGCTGTATGGTTTTGTTCTTTTTTCTTTTTTTTTGCAGAACCAAGGATCAAACTCAGGCCTTTGCATTTGTCAAGGAAGCACTTATTTCACTGAGCCATCTCCTTGGCCCCAAGCTGTATGGTTTTGGGAACTCTCTGAGATGATGCCTTTCCATTTTTTTTTTTTTTTTTTTTTTTTTTGATGACACACAGGGCCACTGTATGGAACTATATTCCCACTCCTTTTTTATTTTGTAAATTTTGAAACAGGATCTTGCTAAGCTGCAAAACTGCTGGGGGCTGGGTTCCAACTTGTGATCCTTCTACTCCAGCTTCCTACTGTGCTGGTTGTGCAGGCTTGTGCCACCATGCCAGGCTTATCAGAAGCTTTAACCTAGAAACAATTTACTCTAGAGCTTGAAGGTGATTGATATTATGCATAAAGTGTGTAGCACAGTCAGGCATTCTAAACTGAGTAAGTGCAGTGCATAACCTTACTGAAGCCTGCTCATTTATGCAGTGAAAAAAAGTACTCATGGAGTGTATGTGAATTCAACAAGATAATGTCAGAATCACTTACATCAAAACTATAAAATGAGATTCAAACAAAGTTCTAGACCTGCCATTTTTTCAGTATACAGGAAAATAAATTTCCAACTTATAATTTCTTCAACTGCATAACATGAATACTGAGGGCTGGGAATGCAGCTCAGTGGTGCTCTTGCCTTGCACGCAGAAGGTCCTGGGTTTGATCCCCAGCACCACATAAGAGGAAAAAATATGGAAACTAATGAAATCAGGTTTTGTGACACATATCAAAACTAACAGATGAGGGGGAACTACCCTCTCAGGCCCCCCTCCTGTCCCTCTGTTGGACAGGAGCTTTCTTTCTCTCAATAAATCTATTCTGCTCATAACCTCCGTTTGTTCCTAAAATTCATTCTTTGGTTTTAGAGAACACGAACTCGTACAGGTCAGGTCCAGAGATCGTTTTTTCCCTATGTCATTTGGAGGTTCAGCTTATCGTTTGAAGGCCACCCACGTGAGATCAGTTTTTCTCCCTGTATCAGTACTGGGCGTGGTGGTGCAGGCCTGTAATCCCAGCACTTGGGAGGCTGAGGCAGGAGGATTGCTGAGAGTTCCAAGACCAGCCTGAGCTATGAAGTGACCTTGAGGCCAGCCTGAACTGCATAGTGAGACCCTGTCTCAAAAAGACAAAATAAATAAATAAATAAATAAATAAATAAATAAAACCAATAGATGACACCAAAAGCTTAGTAATGCCAGAGCCAGTGATGGGGTCTCAAAACATCTGCAAGGCACACATTTTCATTGTTAGGGAAATAAAGGCTTTTTTGGGGCACCAGGGATCAGATTCAGGACCTTGTGCTTGCCAGACAGGCGCTTAAGCCACTGAGCTACCTCCCTGGCCTTGGAATAAAAATGGATAGCAATAATATTTTACTACAAATTAGGTAATGTTGCATCAACATTGCCGGGAACATTTTGATTTTTTGAAAATATAAATAAGAAATGTTGTCAAACCTACCCTTTGCAGCATAGACTCTGACCAGGCATACCCATTATGTTCTACAGCCCACTGCAGGATTGTTCCCATGATGCACAGCATGACATCTGACTGTAAAATGTTAACCAGACTTGCAAACAGAGGGCAGAAAGGAGGCAATACTGGAGGTGGAAGAGCTGAAAGTAGAGTCATTATGTTTTTTTTGCAGGACATGCTTAAAAAACTATTCCTTTATTACATACTTTTCATGTTCATTTAAAGAACATTTATTAATGCACATCTTAAAGCTATATACTACATTTTCAAGGTCAGTTAAATATACAAAAACAGTTATGTAAATAGGAATAGAACATAGGGAAGCCTTTCTCTTTCCTAGAAATGTCTTGAGCTCTGAGATAAAACCACTAACTCCAAGGTGACTCATTACAGACTTTTATTAACATATTATTTCTTTCACTAGGAGAATGCTCAACTAGAAAACTTTAAATTTAAATCTTTTATCCTACCAAGTTAATAGAAAATGTCACAGTGAAGGGTTCTTTATTCTTTTTTTCCCTTTTCAAAGTGATGGGCATTGAACCCAGGACCTCTACTGTGCTAGGCAACTGCTCTACCACCAAGCTCCATCTCCAACCTGACATCACAGTTAACAGAAAACAAAGTTTATCAAATAAAGAGACTGATATGAGACTTTTGGAAGGAATATTAAAATACCTGTATCTTCCTTATTTTGTCTTCTTAATTTTCGTTGAGCTTCTTCTGCCTAATTAAAAAAAAAGTAATTTAGTCAGGAATTGTACTATGAAACAATTTCATATCCTTAAGCAGTGTGTAAGTCAATCTTTTCTGCACTACCTATAGGTTTTTGAGATTTTTATCTTTAGTGTTCTAGCAGTCCCCTGTGTCCTCAATATACATCAAGGTATACCCACTAAAAGACTGCACAAATGAGTTCTTTGTTGCTTTAAAATGCAAAGGAAATGTGCAAACCAAAGCCAAAAGTAAATAAATAAAATGGGTTGGTCTGGGGAGATAGCTCGGGAGATAGTACTGCCTGGCAAGTACAAGGTCCTGAATCTGATTCCCAGTACTGTATGACATGCAGGCCCTGGAACCCCAGGCAAGCCACGCTCGCCAACGAAACCGGGTATGGTGGTGCATGCCCATTGGGAGCCTGAGACAAGAGGATCACTATGAGTCTGGACTCATAGCGAGATCTTGTATCAAATAAATAAAAATTTAAAAAGAAAAAAACTGTTAATGTAGTGTTGGGACTGGATTATGTAATTGTTAAACTGCTGACTACAAAGGGAGCTTTGGTAGGGATGGAAAAGCTCCTGTCATAGTGCTCTGAAGTCAAGGTAACACCACAGCTGACGACTCCGCGGCTGATACTTTCTGTTCCACAGCAATAAAGTTGTCAACCTTATAGATCTAAGTTCTCTTAATTAACCAAATTTATTGCCTTTGTTCTGCTTCGCAAGACCCTGCCCATTTCTGTGGCTTTTGTCTTTCTTCCTGCACCCCTCTGAATCTGTAGAAACCCCATAGTCCTATGGGCAATCCATAAAGTCTTTGTCTTAGATTCTACACAGAGTTCTGACCTTTATGTAACTCTTTTCTGTATGTTTATCCATAAGATCAAGTGCCTGGCTAATTCTCTAGAACACAGGTTGAAAATTTTTCTTTACAAGCCAACAAAATTGAATTATCAATGTATTGGCACATACAATTATACAGATCTTACACAGCTATGCACAAGCACAAGGTGGGGAACCCCAAAATGTCAGGCAGTAACTTTACTTTCTTCTCTATATCATTTTAATATTTTCCAAATTTTCTATAAGAATGTAGAAAAGCCTTTTTCAGTCTGAAAAGCAGTGAAAATTTTCCAGGTGAAAAAATTTCAGTCCTTTCCCATTATATCTTTAATTTTTCCAATTACCTTTGACTGCTCTGCCCTTGAGAAGTGATAAAAATACAAATTGAACTCTTTGGCACATTCTGGTTTCAGCTCATACATGCCACGTCCTGTTAATCCAGGTTTCCTATTAAAAAAAAAAAGGCCCTTAGTACATTACTGCTAAAGTTATACACTAATTTAACAACAATAAAGGATAAATCCATGAGAGCCTTATATATTAGAAAAGAAACAGAGTTCTCATACACTGCTGGCGGTGTTTAGCTGAAACAATTTTCTGTGGGTTAATCTGGCACTAAATTAAGGTCCGTATGTGCACGCATTTTTATCTAGCCTGGGCACTCTGATTTTATCCTAGCCATGTGGCTGTGAGGGACACGTAGCTGCAGCAACTTCAATTTAACAGGAAATAGGTTACATAAATTTTAACAGCTCTAAGCAATTAGAATAGCAGCAAAAGTGATGTTAATGCCTGCAATCCCAGCACTGGGGAGGCTGAAAACAGGAGGATCACTGTGAATTTGAGCTGTGTAGTGAGACCCTGCATGTGCGTGTGCATGCGCGCGTGCACACACACACACACACACACACACAGACACAGTGATGTTAACCACTTAAGTGTCACTCAGGCAGCAGGTTTGTTTGCATACTATCCTAAGCACTGTTTACACAGGTGTCATTTCAACCAGTTGATTCTTCTGAAAAGTTTGATAAAGTTGTCATTTTCATATTTCTAATTATTTTATAAAAGTAACAAAATTATGCTTTTTAATCATTGTTTTTAAATAATTGAACTAATAAATGGTTTGACATGTCAAGACAGTTATGAAAAGATCTAGCAGAAAAGAATAGAAACAATATCTTTGGATTTAAGTAACCTTTTTGTTGTTTACTGAGATGGGTCTCACTATGCAGACTGACCTTGAACTGACAGTGACCCTCCTGCCTCAGCCTCTCAAGTGCTGGGACTACAGGTGTGTACCACCATGCCCGGTGAAACCTTCTTTTTCATTTTTTTTTTCTTTGCATTAGTGGGGATGGAGCTTGGGATCTTATGCCTGCAGGCAGATGCTTATGCCACTGAGCTGTCTTCCCAGCCTGTGAAACCTTCTTTAGTTTTAAAACTTAGAAGCCAAACAAGGCAAAAAAAAAAAAAAAAAAGAAAGATTTTAAAAATGTATTTAGTACAGGGTTTACAGGGTCTCACTACACAGATTGGACTTGTAGTGATCCTCCTGTTTTCAGCTTCCGAAAGACTGGGATTACAGGTGCGTGCCACCATGCCGAGTCTCACCCACCCTGGAGTGGGCTGGCACGGCACGCTGGGGACTGAGCCCCAGTCCTTGCATCTGCCTAAGTAGGCATTTTAATCTGTTGAGCTATCTGGCCAGCTCTAGAAAAATGATTTTAAAATATTTGTGAGAGATGACATTACAATGATAAAAACTAAGCTATAGAAAGTACTTGCAATGCATTTAACATGGTAAGAGTGAATATCTCTAATACATAAAAAGTACTTATGGAACATTAAGATGGTGACAAACAACTGTAAAGAAACACATAGCAAAGTATGACTGATTACAAATGGTCAATACACATGTGAAAATAAACTCAAAACTCTAGTGAGGTAATGCAAATTAAGGTAATGTTTCTAACCAAATGATGTTTAAAAATCACACAAGGCTGAGAGTGTAGCTAAGTGTCAGAGGTACATGCTACAGCCCTGGGTTTAACCCCTAGAACTTGGTGGGTGTTGGGGAGGAGAAAACTGAAAAACAGTACATAGGGAAGAGGTTAAATACATTTCAGGACATGAGATGAGCTATTAGAAAGAGCTTAGAAAAAGGTAACTAAAGATCAAACTAGTCCAATACAAGATCTACAATAAAAATATTTTAATAAAAAAAGAATGAAATAGGCACCATGCGTCAACAAGGCATTCTAAAGAAAACAAAAAGCCAAAAAGATATAATACAGAAATATCCCATTAAAGTTTAAAAAAGGTTATTGAACATTAATACAGAATGGACTTCTCATACTCACTTACATATACAAATGTTGCAGGTATAGGAAATTTTTTTTTTTTTTTTGTGGTACCAAGGATCAAACTCAGGACCTTTTTTTTTTTTAGCAGAACCAGGGATTAAACACATGCCCTTGCACTTATTCTACTGAGCTATCTCCCTAGTCCCAAACTCAGGACCTTGCACTTGCCAGACAGGCACTTAAACTACTGAGCTATATCCCAGCCCCACAAAAGGTTCTGAACAAATGCTATATATCTTGAATGTAGTAGAAGTCACCTATGTGATTATAAAGATACTTTTTTCTATCTTTCTATAAAAGCATTACTGTTTTTATTATCAATAAAACAAACAATGCTGTTGTTAGCATGGGGAGCAAACAAAAAGCATGACTGAGAATGCCTAGTCTGGGTGTGGTGGTACATGCCTGTAGTCCTAGTATTGGGACACTGAGGCAGGAGGATCATCAAAAGTGAGCTCATGGCAAGTCTGAACTGCATAGTGAGACCCTGTCTCAACAACAATAGAAAATGCCTAGACAGCTTTAGGAGTATAAATTATTGATTAGGATGACAGTAGAAAGCAGATGAGGCAGCACTCAGGTTAGGTCATAACCTTAGTGGACATTCAAGCAAAAACAAACCAAGCAATGTTAAGACAACATAATGTATTTACTCAGGTCACTGTTCAGATTAACCCCTATTATTTGAAACAGCAAGTATCTATTCTAAACGCTACGAAAACCCTTACAATATTGCTTTAGCTGTATGTGTAAGAATAGGTAGGTCATGAAAGTACAATGTCAGTGAGAAATGTAATGCAGAACTTGAAAATAATTTCAAGCAATAATTTCATTCTCCATTCCAGCAAAAAACCCCATTCCTATAAAAATGATTATATTTTTCTGCCACAGCAACCATCAAAGAACAGGATCCATGGCTTTCTGCTATCCCATGGTCATGGGCCTCAACAAGGGCCACAAGGTGATTAAGAATGTGAGCAAAACGAGGCACAGCTGCTGTCGCAGATACCTCACCCAACACACCAAGTTCGTGTGGGACATGATCTGGGAGGTGTCACCACCACCACTACCATGGCATGGTGGCACACACCTGTAATCCTAGTGACATGAGAAGGTTGCAAGTTTGAGTCCAGCCTGGGCAACTTAGTAAGACCTTGTCTCAAGATAAAAAAGGGCAGTAGATGTAGCTCAGTGCTCTTTAGGTTCAGTCCCCAATATCACTAACAAAACAAAGAAACAGATACACATATAGTAATGCAAACAAAAGCTCTCTCCCCTAAGAGAAAACAAACCCCACATAATGTGAAGTAACAGGAACTAAACATACCTGAAATGGGCAACTGTTTCAATGACACTCTCCATGCCAGTCTCCTTGTTCTCCTACATGGAGAGAAAACAAATGTGGGCTGTCTTAATAAGAATAGCTGCTCTGCTCTGAACTTTCACAGCAATTCTGGGTGAGGTATTATCTCACTGAAAGAAGCAAGAGCTTCACAGCAAACAGTGAGATCATACAACTGGGCAGGCTTAGCTGGCAAGCTGACATGCTGACATACATACATACATACATACATTCAAATGAAATTTTTTTTAAAAAAGCCACTACCAAAGGCAACCAAGAGCTTCTGACGGGATTAAATGATTAACACAAAGTATATGACATATAAATAAAATATAAAGTATGTGTTTTTTAAATAGCTGTACTATTTCCACTAAAAGTTATTTCTAAGAGGTTAATAGAAATCCTACAAAATAAAGGGTTCTCTGGTCAAAATGTTCAGGGAGATATAGTTGCCATCCTTTTGTACAAAGCATACAACCTTTTAAAACACACTGTTTAAAAGTATGATTTTTGTTAAAATTCAAGTTGTGCCCTCATGTAACAATTCATTTCTTGCATTCAAAAGTACAAGTAATTTCTTTATCCTAACTAGATCTGTGATTAAGAAATTGTGAATCATTATTATTATTTATTGATACAGGGCTGACATGGCATGCCTGGGGTTCTGGGACTAGCATGGCACGTGGTGCTGGGGATGGAACTCATGCCATTGCGCTTGCCAGGCAGGTACTTAGACTGCCAAGCTACCTTCCCAGCCCCAATCACTATTATTTTTAAGTGTGATAAGGGTACATAGGCAGGCTGCTCCAGAGCTCTACGCTCTTGCCCAGCAGGACTGCTGTATCTTGGCCCTGCTGATTCTGAGGCCAAACCTGGGGTCAGTGTGGCAGGGCCATCCTGTGCAAGGTGGGGCCTTAGCTCTGTCCATCAGACACCAGGAACACCAGGTAGTGACACCCACAGCTGTCCCCCCAGAGCAGTGTCCTGGGGCAAAGAGTCTACTTACCGATGATGTGTAAATGGGGTACAGAGAAGATGGGCTAACTAGCCATGCCAATGAGGGAATGTCACACTAAATGTTCTGTGTGTGTGTACATGCTTGAACTTTTCCAAAACAAAATTTATATTCATTTTTTTTCCTTTTTTAATGTATTTAGTACAGGGTCTACAGGTTTTCAGTATGTAGATTGGACTCGTAGTAGTCCTGTTTTCAGCCTCCCAAATGCTGGGATTACAGGCATGTCCCACCACGCCCAGTCTTAACACCATCTCAGTGGGCCCTGGGGGTGGGGGTGGAACCCTGGCTGCTGTGCTCTGCCTAAATAGGTGCTTTAGTCCTCTGAGCTATCTGGCCTGGCCTTCCAAAATGAAGTTTAAAGAACATTTACAACATGACAAAAATATGACAGGTTGAAATCGCAGAAGAATAAAGATTAAGGCTGAAAGTTCTGACCTAAGTTTCAAATTTGGAAAACCATTTAGAAAAGCCTCAATGATTGGTCAGGCAATGGCCGTGACTCATCCACAAGGCTGACACTGACAAGGGATCTACAAAGTAAGGTACAGGGTCACAGTATAAACCCTGAGGGTACCTGACTGACCTTATCGGATACAAAAGTTACATTTTCTGTTATACAAGTCTTGCTTTAACAGGGTCTTAACCATCCAGCATAAAAGTATAAAAATGGAGGTATGGGTATATAAAGTCATATTAATATAATGAGCTCTGAATGGCTCAAGTCAACAACTTCTGTGGATAACCGCTTCTATTGTGGACTACTGATCTCTGTTGGACTGTTTTATTTTTAAAAAAACTATCTATCTATCTATCTATCTATCTATCTATCTATCTATCTATCTATCTATAAAATTAGCCATCCGTTTTGAAAATCTATAACATGTATTGTTGTATGTTACTCTGTTTATGCCATTTTTTCTCTTTGTTTTTGCTTCTATTTTTCACTCAAGTTAAAATACAAATAAATAAATTAAAAGAAAAGAAGGGCCAGGAGATGGCTCAGTGGAATAAGTGCCTCCCGGGCAAGCACAAGGGCCTGAGTTCAATCCCCAGTTCCACCAAAAAAAAAAAAAAAGGGCCAGGGAGATGGCTTAGTGGAATAAGTGCTTCCCTGGCAAGTAAAAAGGCCTGAGTTCAATCCCCGGTTCCACCAAAAAAAAAAAAAAAAAAAAAGAAAAAGAAAAAGAAAAGAAAAGCCTCAGTGAAGTCTTTTCTCAGTTCTGAGAGTTGAGTCTGAAAAGCACCATAGGTGAAAACCAGATAGCTGAGGAAATGATGGTGCCAGGAGGAAAAACAGATATAATTTAACATAAAATGTCCTTGTGACTGTATTTTACATTCATGAAAAATAATGGCTATTACTAAGGAGAATCTTTAAATGTTTGAGAAGAAAAAAAAAAAAACCCTGGAAAACTGAATGTAGTCCACTCACACAAATTCTCACTCCCTAAACGCAGGAGGCTCTGTATTCCTACACCTAACTCTATGCTGCAGACTCCATAATGACTGATAGTACAAAAATTCAGTTGTGAAGACCATGCCCCTCCTCAGTCCTTATGTCTCCCAAGGTTTACTGTAAAAGATTATAGCCTTGCTCTCCTTTGTATTCCTTGTCCTAGCTTGTATTAGATAACCAAAGTGATATACAACTTAAGAGGTGTAGATTTTGTAATTGTGGGAGATGTACATTGAAGTAAATCTATAGTACTAGACTGACACATGAGGAAAGCTCACTACAATTTTCTTTTTAAAATGTTGGTACCCAAAATTACATAAGCCTGTAATCCCAACACTTGGGAGGCTAAGACAGGAAGTTCACCATGGGTCTAAAGTCAGCCAGGGATAGACAGTGAGTTCAAGGTCAGCCTGAACTACATAGTGGGACCTTGTCAAAACCAACACAATGTAGGTACTTACATCTTCAGGTAGAGACTTCACCAATTCACTATGAGCCATAGGTTTGATGCTCAGCTGATGGATAATTTCCCGCTTAATTTCATCTGTGGCATTCACCTGTCCAACCCCAGGACTAAATCTCTCACCTGAAAAAGTAAGGTGTACATCCACATTAGCACAATTACAATCTTCAGGCAACATACACTTGTAAGTCATGCAGCATGACAACACATTTCTGTTTCCATCTCTAAGTGGGAAAGCAATGCCTGGTTGGGAACAAGCGAGCAGAAAGCGGCTCTGGGCCACACTTCTGCATCTTAGACACAGAAGCAAGCTCTGGCTTTTGGCAGGGAGCACTCTGGCTGTTACTTCAGATCAAGGACCGCAGGCCAGGAAGCAAGAGGTACAGACAAGGTGCTCCAAACATTATAGTCTACAGGGTTGAAAAAGAGAAAGTTCCAATTTCCTTCCCTAAAACTGCTAATCATCTCTCAACAAAAGAAACTTAGGTCAGACACTCCAAACTATTTGCTGTCACAAAATCCAACACTATTTATAAATATTCAAATGATTAAAACTTACCAACAAGCATTATAACGAGGTATAGCATTTCTTCTATTAGAGTATTGTTCTGTTGAACAACATCCTATAAGAGGGATCAGAGAGAAGAGTATGTATACTGCATTCTCTTAGGTGGGTAACATCCAGAAAGAGTAAAGATGCTTCTTCAGTGACCTGCTGTGGTCTGGCAAAACGCACTCTCACCTTATGGGTGATCTCCGAACTGAATCTTTTCCCATAATCTGGCGTACTGAAGATCTGATAAAGTTCAAAGCGGCTGAGCATTATCATCAGGAAATGATTTGGATCCATCATGGAGACACCTGTCTTTTTTGTTTGTTTTTTGGAGATAAAGGAAAAGAGAAAGGTCAAAAGGGACATTAAATAATTAGTGAGAGCAGCCTGGGGAGATGGCTCAGTGGAATAAGTGCTTCCCTGGCAAGCACAAGGGCCTGAGTTCAATCCCTGGTTCCACCAAAAATAAAAAAATAAAAAAAAAATAAAAAAAAATTAATGAGATATTTTGGCTCACAAAGAGCAAATAGCTTGCTTACTTTTCACCAATGCAAATACAAGATAGAAACTCACTAGCCCCAACCTCTAGCACAGTAGCTGGCAGCTGAGGACTGAGACAAGTAAACAAGCCCTTTGAGGCCCAAGGGCATAGAGGAAGGATTTGCCCATTTAGTGCTCCTCACCCTCTTTTCCTTTTAATGCTTCGAAATAATCGCATTCCTGATAACAGAAACAAAGCTCTTGTAAATGGAGAAAGGAAGAAGGGTTGAAGGGAAGAAAATAAAAGAAATAATTGTATTTTTATCAATTTGTCTCTCAAGTTTGATGCTTGTGCCAGGCAATCTGATGTGGGGCCTGTGGCAGGCAGAGCAGAGTGCCATGGCATGGGTCCTTACAAAAGGGACGTTGAGCCAAGTTCTACTGTGTCAGAGAAGAACTGCTGGAGAATGTGGTATGAGATCAAACTCAAGATGCACTGGAAATTAGGTGAATGGGAACACAAGAAGGAGGGTGTCTGGGAGGACAAGACAACAGAAATATGCAGAGTTTAAGAGAGAACATACCAAATTCAGGGAACTTCAATGCAGTATAGAAGAACAGAGGAGCTATTTTGAACATGATGCATGTGAAGTGTGTCTGAAGATCTAGGTGGACGTTCCCCAGGCTGCTGGCCTGAGCCACAGCTTTTCTGGCAGGGTTAGGCTGAGCTTTATATCTGGAGCCAGCACAGCAACTGGGCTCATACTAAAAAGAAGCTAAGGACTCATCAAAGCTTTAGGTCGAAGGCTTTTAATGCATTACCTGAAGCATCATGATATCCTTATCGAACATCTCACGTCTGCACTTCACATTATGGTAGTAATAAATCTAAAACAATAATTAAATAAGTTGGTTAAATAGATTTTTATTGGGGCAGCTCTCCTCTCATCTCCCTCAAAGCATGTGGGTTTATATAAGCACAACTGCATATGTGTGAGACAGCTAACACTATCTTCACATAGGTTTTTCACTAGGCACCACTGTATGCTTGATTGACACTTTGCAGTCAACATCTGGGTTTCTCAACAAAAAAAAAGAAAGGATGTTTCAGCAAGGTTTAGAGCTGTTAAAGGTAGGGGAAGAGAAAGTACACAATCAAGCCTTCATTTTTTTCTATATTTAGTTCCTGAGTACAGGGTCTACAGGGTCTCACTACACAGATCAGACTCGTAGTGATCCTCCTGTTTTCAGCCTTCCAAGTGCTAGGATTACAGGTGTGTACCACCACGCCCAGTCTCAATTACTGTCAGGGAGCCCTGGGGATGGGGCCAAAAAGCATGCTGAGGATCAAACCAGTCCCTGAAATCCCTGTGTCTGCCTAAACAGGCACTTTAATCTGCTGAGCTATCTAGCTGGCCCTAATCAAGCCTTTAAAATGCAACATCTCAACATCAGAGCTTTGTCTTTTAGAACAATTTAAATATATACAATCTGGGATTTTGTTTTCTACTGTCCAATTTTGTTCTAAAAAAAATATTTCAGGGGCTAGGGAGATAACTCAGTGACCTAAGTGCCCGCCAGGTAAGAGCAAGGTCCTGAGTTTAATCCCTAGTTCAAAGAAAAGAAAATACTCATTAATTTGTAATTTTAATATTTTTTCTTGTTTTGTCTTTTTGAGACAGGTCTTACTAAGCAGATCAGGGTGGCCTTGAGCTCATCTTGTAGCCCAGGCTGGTCTCGAATTCACAACAATCCTCCTGCCTCAGCCTCCTGCATAGTGAGACCCTGTCTCAAAAAGACAAAAAAAACAAACAAACAAAAAAAAACAAAAAAAACTCTAGGGGCCAGGGATATGGCTCAGTAGAATAAGCGCTTTCCTAGCAAGTGCAAGGTTCTGAATTCAATCCCCGGTTCCACCACAAAAATTTAAAAAAAAAAAAAAAAAGCTCTAAAACTGTTTTGGCTTACCATTTATTTTTTCATTGATTTTACTAAACTTTTACATAATACTAAACTTTCAATGACTGAGTCTACTGAACACTTCCACTGAACTCAATGAAATGGAATGAAAACTCTCCACAGTATTACAAAAAAATACCTACCTGATTTACTAGTGAAAAGCCGTTTCTTCTCCACATTCCAGCATGTACTTGGGCACATAAAACAAGACATCTAAGCGGGTGTTCTATCAA
The DNA here is from genome assembly GCA_004027165.1 of Ctenomys sociabilis. Lineage (NCBI taxonomy): Eukaryota > Metazoa > Chordata > Mammalia > Rodentia > Ctenomyidae > Ctenomys > Ctenomys sociabilis. The sequence continues at coordinate 41,960 of PVKA01006923.1, forward strand.
CATGGGTGGGCTAAGTTCACTCTGTATAGTAACAAAAAATATCATAAAAATCACAACTATAAAGTAAACTGATTGACAGAAATGAAAGGTTTAATAAAATACATATTAAAATTACTTTAAGAAACTTTTCTGTGATCATTAATTTTGTGTCAACTGAGGCTATGGTTCCCAGCTTATGGTCAATACCAGTGTTGAGGTATTTTTAATATTATTAAGATAATTTTTAATACAGTGGTATTATGATCCACAAACAATTCTCTCTACCATTTTAGTTGCAAAATGAATTACTTGGGTACTGAATAAAAAGTCAACAATGAACCTAACTAATGAATTTGACTTGGTTCATGAGTAATTTAGCTTATGACCAGATTCATAAAGAGAATTAAGTTTGTGAACCAAGGTACCACTTGTATAAGCAAAAGTTTTGCCTTTCAAACCTACAGAAATACTCCTGCCTCAGGCTCCTGAGTGCTGGGTTTACAAGTGTGTGCCACTATGCATAGCTTAGTTTAAGAATAACATTTTAGTAGACTTTGAGAAGGCAAAGTACCTTCCATAAAGGAAATGGGTCTCAAGAATACTGCTGAAGGTTTTTTTGTTTTTTTTTTCAGAATCAGGGATTGAACTCAGGAAAGTGCTTATTCCACTGAGCCATCTCCCCAGCCCAGTTGAAGACTTTAAGAGAGAAGATTGACCTGGCAAAAGATAAGGGAATCCTGCTCCCCTGATTGCCTTTGCACTTGAGGCTTTGATGTCAACTCTCCCCAGGTCTCTCCAGGCTTTTAGGTGGTACTGCCCTACACAAGGCAATTCCTTCAGGTAAATTTTTCTCCATTGAGCCATCTCCCTGGCTTAAATTTTATTCTTTTTTTGCAGAACTGGGGATTGAACTCAGGCCCTTACACTTGCCAGGGAAGTGCTCATTCCACTGAGCCATCTCCCTGGCAGGTAAATATTTCTCTAAACATACATGTGCACATGCACGCACGCACGCGCACACATACACTCTTTTTTTTTTTTGTCTTTTTGAGACAGGGTCTCACTATGGAGTTCAGGCTGGCCTTAAGCTCACTTTGTAGCTCAGGCTGGTCTCGAACTCACAACAATCCTCCTGCCTCAGCCTCCCGAGTGCTGGGATTATAGGCATGCACCACCATGCCCGGCTAACACACACACTCTTTGCTGTTTCTCCAGAGTAGTAAAGTTGCTTCAATTTGATTTCCAATACAAGGAACATAATAAATAGTTTTTTTTTTTAAATGTCAGAAGCACTTACTAGAGGTAGGAGCTCTGGAAATCTATAAGCCACTTCACTTTTGCTGAGTAATACATGCAGACCTGCATGGAAGAGCAAATACACAGAGAGGTACTTGTGTAAGTTAAAGCAATTTAGAGAAAACCATAAGTATTCACTTAACTTTATGTGACTTTAAAAAAAAAACAAAACTTTGGAAATCTATCAGGTTGCAAATTAAGATATAAAATGAACTGTGTCCACAAATAAAGATTTGTAATGGCTGTTCTAATAAAACTCAGACAAAGGCATAATCAGAATTGGTCTGAATTGCACGCAGAAGTCAACACTGGCTATGCAAACAGCACAAGTGCTACGAAACATCACACAACAGACATAAGGTAGGCCAAGGAAGAGTCAATGCACTGGCTGTGAGACTGATCCCACATGAGCACAATGGTGAGGGATTCTCCTCACCACTCAACAAAGGAACTAGCCCTGCAATCATGGTCTGAGGATTTTTTTTTCCCTTGTGGCATTGAGAATTGAACCAAGGATCTCTGTACTGAGCTACACGCCCAGCTTTTTTTTCTTTTGAGACAGATTCTCATTAATCACTCAAGTGCCTAGGCTGGGCTTAAATTTGACACCTGCCTCAGCATGTGTTGGGATTACAGGTGTGCACTATGATGCCTGGCTTTTGCGCTGATCTTGACTTCAGAATTAAATTCGCCAGGCCAGTTAGATAGCTCAGTGAACTAAAGTGCCTGCTTAGGCAAGTGCAGGGACCCGGGTTTGATCCCTGGCACCACATGCCACACCAGCCCTGCCCCCAGGACAGGCTGAGCCAGCCAGTCAGGGTTTAGTGATGCATGCCTGTAATCCCAGCACCAGGGAGGCCAAAAGCAGGAGGATCACGAATTCAAGCTGCGTAGCGAGACCCTGCAACAACCAAATGCATTAAAAAAAAAAATAAAAGAAAAAAATAAAAGAATACCCCAGCCTCTTAAGCTTAGCATTAAACTCAATGAATAATGCCTGGCAAACAGTAGGTATTTATACATATTAACCATCACAGTGAGTTAAAGACAATTGTCAGGTTCTGTTATGGGAAAGGCTTTACCTGCGAGCAAGCGAGAAACTGGGAGGTGAATGCTAACTTTTTCCTGAGAAACACAATATCTGATAGTTTCCACTGAGTGTCCACAAATACTTAGTGTGATTGGCTGTTCACCATCAGTAAAACCACCGTGACATTGCATCAATACAGCAAGGCATTTCTTATAAGCTTCAATTAATACTTTTTCCTAAAAAATGAAGGTTTTCAGCAAGTTACTTAAAAAGACTGGGTTTCTACAACATCGGTCAAACACCTTAAATATGGTAATGAGTGAAAATATAAAAAATGGGTGAAACCAAATTCAATCCTTCCTCCCTGGTTTGGTCCATCTTTCATCATTTTATCCTAGTGAACACCACCTCTTACCAATAATGTGGATATAAGGCTCAAGCTTGCAATTTCACTTTTAAAATTTATTGAAAACTAGATCCTCTTCCCTCTCTTCTGTAACTCCAAGGCACTACCAACAGAGATGGAATTCCCTGCTTCAACTCTTACCCTATTCAACTATTTTCTACATGGAGAACATTTTAGAAGAACTGCATAAGACTAGATTAATTCATCTGACTACAAGCCCAACTCCTTGCCCAGCCTCCAAGGGTTCCTGCCTCTGCTCCAACATGGTGCCTGCTCACTGTTCCAGAAAAGCTGCAGCCCCTCTCATCACAGTGCGATGTGGCTGTCCGAGCCAGGGCCACTCTCCATTCTTCGCTTAGCACATCTTCTTGTGCTATTCAGATGCCTTCCCTGAGCCTCTACTGTACACAGTACAGAGTACCAGAAGGCGGGCAAAATAATTTGAAGATGTAGGGCAAAGGCGCCAACAGTAAAACTATTTATTTTTTGAAAACTTTGTTTTTGTTAGCCAAAGTGCCTGCTTGGGCAGATACAGGGACCAGGGTTCAATTCCTGGTGTGCCACATCGGCCATGCCCCCAGAGCATGCTGAGACACAGATTGAGACTGGGTGTGGTGGGGCTCACTTGGGAGGCTGAAAACAGGAGGATCACTAGAAGTCCGACCTGTGTGATGAGACCTTGTACTAAATACATGTTAAAAAAAGAAAAAGATGACTTTATTTTTGGATGAACTTAACATTTTTATATTCAGAGCATAGAAAGGGTTATGGAAAAAGTGAAAATAGTTAAATAGGAAGTAAAGGTATAGAGCATTTTCTCCTCTATTTTTCAAGTTTTTTTTTGTTAGGCTTTAGAAATTTAAGTTTTTAATTAAATTTATAGATAGGAGGGAAAAGTAAATTTGTTCTCTAAGGCAGGCTGTAAAATTTTCTCCAATTGTATGGAGACTTATGTGCACTCCTCTCTCCTGTTCTCCTTGCACCCTGCCCTTAGAAGAAACTCACATCTGAAGCACACCAGTCCTGCACCATGGAGATGACGTGTGTTAATTTCATTTGTAGTGTGAAGGCTGCTTCCCACTCTGGCTCCATTTCAATATGCTGTCCTACTTGTCGTGTGATAGGATCCATTCCCTAAAAGAAAATGAAAATTTTATTATCATTACAATTTTTTTTTGAGACAAGGTCTTGCTTTATAGTTTAGGCTGGCCTCAAATTCACAACGATCCTCCTGCCTCAGCCTCCTGAGTGCTGGGGTTACAGGCATGTACCACTATGAGTAGCTGTGAGAAAGTGAGTATTTTCTGAGTAAAAATTACAGTTTTTCTCTTATACGGAAATCTTAAAAATACTTGGAAAAAATATATATAGATCATAAAACATACAAAGCAAAAGTTTTAACAGGAAGCTTTAAGATTCTGAAAAGGTATAGCTTTTAAAATTGTGTGTATGTTGCCCGGCATGGTGGTGTACGCCTGTAATTCCGGTGTGTGGCAAGGCTGAGGCAGGAGGCTGGAAGATCACCGAGTTTGAGCGATTATGGACCACACAGAGGCTCTGTCTCACCCCCCACAGAAGATTGGTCCTCTTTGTTCATTCCTTTTAACAAAGCCAGATGGCTACTAAAAGGCTCCTAATTATATTTGCTCACATTTTCAGAGATATCTTTTATATTCTTAAACTTAAAAATACCTGTTGATTTCTACTTCTAGATTCTGTTTTGTATATAGGTAAGTTTCTGAAAAAGAGAATTAAGGAAAAGTTTTACACTGTATTATAAAAATATTACACCAAGGAGAGAAAAATATATTAAAAAAAAAAAAGTAACAAAACATGTAAGGGCTTGGATACAGTTCAGTGGCAGTTCAGAGTTGCCTACTGTTACGGTTTAGATCTAAATTTCCCCCAAATTCTTACGTGTGTAGCAGGTGACTTGTTTCCAGGGATGCTCTACTTGCTGAGTTCACAACTGACTGTTGCTAAGAGGTGGGATCTGGCTGGAGTCAGGCCACTAGCAGTGTCACCTGCAAGGGTTCCCGACTCCTCTCCTTCTCTGCTTCCCAGCTGCTGAGGGATGAGTAGCTGTTCTTTGTCCCAGGCCCTTACAGAAGCTCTTTCTGCCCTGGAGCTAGCTGCCCACTGGTGAGGGCCTGAGCCACTAGGCCTTGAGCTGTGGGTGTTAGCTGGGGGTGCTTGTTCACAGTTGGTCCCGATAATGAGAAAGCTGACTAAAATGCTTATTGCGCATTTACCCTGGTCCAGTCCCTCGCACCACAAAACAACTGCAACTACAGTTTATCAAATAACTGACATTAAAAAAAAAACTTTCAACATGTAAATAAATATGAATGGTAATCAAAAGAATCAATATCAAGTGAATAATTAGTGCTCGAACTTTTACAAGAATCTCATTCACTCTAAACTTTTCTAAGAGTCCACAACTAGAAAGGAAATTGATTTAAACCGTAACCATCCAAATTGATCTTTTGGAATATTTGTGCTCAAAATGGGGAGGAGGGTGTTACAAAATCAAGAGAAAAATGTTGTGTTTAATGACAAAACAAGAAAAATTTAAATGAAATAAAGAGAAAGAAAAGAGAAAAAAGTGTCATTTTATACATACCTGCATGCATTTCAATAATTCCAAAAAGGCATCAAACCCCTCTAGGAACCTGTGCCGCAGCTCATCTGACCACACAGCTGGCCTGCTGATCAGCACGTACCTGAGTGTGACAGCAGCGGCAATGAGCACAGGAGCACCGCCATTTTGCCAGGGGAGTTGGCTTGATAATGAAGTAAAAACTCACTTGAGATCTAAAATAAGGCTCTGAACTCTCCTGAACTTGAAGGCTTGTAAAGCAGTGTATCGTTCAAACTGAAATCTGCCCTGGCCATCCCGATGTCTCAGATGATCCATGAATGTCTTAATGATAATGGTCATCAGGTTTTCCTCTGTGATGAGCATTCGAGCCTGAAACAAGGGCATCACAGTGCCTGATCAATAACTGTGGAGCAGGAGTCAGCAAGCTGTTTAGCATTTGTACTTCAAAGTCTTCTACACAAACATATCATAAATGTACCATTAGGTCCTTTTAAATCATAATTACTCTAACTGCCACACACAGAGCAACAATTTTTCAGATGCCAGAATTATTCTAGGATCCAGAGGTTTGTCACAGCTTTTTTAGACCTATATATGAAATTGTATTTTCTCTTTATTTTCCTACTTGAAATCTAATGTTTTCTTTTGTATGTATAGATATGTATCTATATATTTTTGAAAGGCAGAATAAATTTAGTGTATGCCTGTAATCCTGGCCCGGGAGGGCTGAGGCAGGAAGACTGCCACAAATTTGAGGCCAGGCTGGGCTATGCATTTTTTTTTTTTTTTTTTTTTTTTTTTTTTTTTTTTTTTTTTTTGTCTTTTTGAGACAGGGTCTCCCTGTGCAGTTCAGGCTGGCCTTAAGCTCACTTTGTAGCTCAGGCTGGTCTCGAACTCACAACAATCCTCCTGTCTCAGCCTCCCTAGTGCTGGGATTACAGGCATGTGCCACCACGCCTGGCTTTGGGCTATGCATTTTGACCCCAATTTAAAAACACATGTTCCCAGAGAAGGAAAGAGATATAAATTTATTTTATTTATTTATTTTTGCGGAACCAGGGATTGAACTCAGGCCCTTGCTCTTGCCAGGGAAGCATTTATTCTACTGAGCCATCTCCCTGGCCCCTTAAAGAGAGCTGGAGATATGAATTTTATTTTATTTTATTTTTTTCAGATAATAAAAGAAAAGCAAATATATGTAAATAACAAATTAACAAACAAAAATTCAGGCACCTAGCTAAGATATCTTATTGGAACACAAACTCTTGGGAGTTTTTTGCATTTTTTCAGAGATGGTGTACAATAATTATTAATACATGTATGCAATACGTACTTTTAAAATGATATATTTTTAGAGATTGTCTCATATCACTTAATATAAATATCCCTCATTCTTTTTAATTACTAATTATATTTGTATCATACTTTATTTGGCCAGGCCCTTGATGGTAAGACATTTGTGTTGTTTCCAAATCTAAGACAGCAAAAAAGAGGCTGCAAAAAACACTGTGTGCAGCTGCAAGTTTATAGAATAATTTGCTAAAAATAGAACTCCTGAGTATGTCATCATAAATTCTGATATTGCCAGTGTCTCCTGAAAGAGCCTTACCAACCTTGTGTCCAACTAAATGTGGGCCTTTTTCCAGTGTAACATCAAGCATCCTCATCTTTCTCATTCTGATCGTGATTGTTGTGATTAACAGAGTAAAACTGTAACATTAAAAGCCCAATTAGTTTAACTTTACTAAGGGAAATTAAGCCCATCAGAATGGCAAAAAAAATCTTTCCAATGAAGACTGAAGTCAAGTTTAAGGGACAAGGAGTGATAAGTGAAGTGAAAGGCTTTTCCTTTCTGTTTGCTGTATGAGTTGATTTGAGGAAGATAAATTAGTATGATTCAGTTTCACTGAGCTAAGAACTGTGGAAGTAGCTTACAAGACTTAGACCATGTAGTAAAAAGTTTGGTGATAAGAGAACTTAACATTTCTTTCACATTAGTGGTCACTTAAAGCAGGGTCTCACACATGTTAGGCAAGAACCCTAGCACCAGGGTCCACTGCTGGGCTCTAGCCCAGCACACAAGCCAGTATTAGCACTTTTAACTTCAGGTCAATGTTAAAGAGCTGGGTCATTCACTACATAGATTTGGACCATGTTCTGTTTTGAGTAGGTGCCAAAAAATTATCAGGGCAACCCATCAAAATGGGAGTTATGGGGACAGGGAGATGGCTCAGTGGAATAAGTGCTTCCCAGGCAAGTGCGAGGGCCTGAGTTCAATCCCCAGTTCCACAAAAAAAAAAAAAAAAAAAAAAAAGGAGTTTGCTGGTATTTTATTGATCCTTTAAAAAGATCACTAAAGAGGTATATTTTAAGGCCTAGCCAGATAGCTCAACAGACTACAGCACCTATTTAGGCAGAGCATAGTGGCCAGGGTTCAATCCCTGCTGTGCCATGCCAGCCCCACCCCCAGGGTGCACTGACACAGTGATTGAGACAGGGCGTGGTGGTACATGCCTGTAATCCCAGTGCTTGGGAGGCTGAAAACAGGAAAATCACTCTGAGTCTAATCTATGTACTGAGACCCTTTACTAAATACAATTTTAAAAAAGTATATTTTCCAAAATTACAAACAGACAATAGAGATAACCTTCCCCCAGTGTCTGGCTTTATTCATTTATTCCTAGGGTGTTACTAACCTTTCAAGGTAATTTTCATATTAAATATCCAGCTTTATTATATAGCCCTAGTATTTATCACATACTGTAAGAAAAAAATCCACTTAATTTTTTTATGCCATCAATCCACTTGCTTTAAAAAATTATCACTACTTATCTTTTTTTCTTCTTCTTGATAGAGGATTGAACATGAGTCCTTTGCCATGAGCTACATCTACTGTCCTTTAAAGAACAAGTTTTATAGGGCCGGCCAGCTAGCTCAGTAGATTAAAGTGCCTGCTTAAGCAGACACAGGGACCTGGGTTCAATCCCCAGCAAACTGTGCTGGCCCCACCCCTGGGGGCGCGCTGCCCCTGGAGTGGGCTAAAATAGAGATTGAGATTGGGCACAGTGGCATGACTGTAATCCCAGTCTGGAAAAACAGGAGGATCACTATGAGTCTGATCCGTGTAGTGACACCCTGTACTAAACACAAAATAAATACAATTTTGCTAAGTGGTAGTTGCCCTGGCTGGACCTGAACTTGCTATCCTCTTTCCTCACTCAAACTTGAGTTCTAGGTTCACAGTCTTGTGCTACCACACCCAACACTATTCATTGTAACTGCAGTTTTTATCTTTTTTGTAGTTTATATTCAATTTTCCAATGAAGGCTCATTATATATTAATAGCACATTCAAAATGAGGTAAACTCTCTGCTAAGGTGGAAAAACATCACTAATTAATTAACAATGGCCTATGTATACACTTTCGTTCAATCACATGCTTCAGGATCCTGAAGGGATAAATGGTCACTGACGGCATATTAGAAAATAAACTGTATTAAATAATTTTTAAAAAGATAATAAAATTGGAACAACTACATATCACAGTCTTATCACTTAACTACTGTTCTTGATTAAACTACTGTAAAATATTTCAGATTCAAAGTTATAAAACCCTATCTAGGCCAAGTTATTTTAAAGCATGGATGTGTGTCAGAATCACTAATGGAGCATTTCCTAGAGACTGCTAAGACTCTCCCCCTCCTGCCAGAACAGGGCAGTCTGAGGCTGACCAATACTTCCATAAGAACAATAAAAACTGAGCAACAAAGCACAGGGAAAAGGGGGCATGAAACGAGCTGCTGAGCCAAGGACAAGGACCGTGCCATGGAACAAGGGAGCTGTGCTTGTGGGAGGTGCCAGGATCCTAGTGAGAACGGGGTGGGAGCTGAGTCCAACTCTCTCCCCACCTTCCCAAGACCTTTGTAAAATACTGCAGCTCTGTGGGGAAGTCTGAGAAGAGCAGAAGGCCTAAAAGAACAAAGCTGAGAAAACATGGCAGCCCCACCCAGCAAGGAAATGGGATGGGCATTCAGGGGCAACAGTGGGCAGGACTCTGTCAACACACTTCTGGCTGGGAGCCATGGAGAGGTGTGCAGGGTCACCCAAGTGTCACCTGTGCATGTCCACAGGCAGCCCATAGTCACTGACTGACTTAGGCCACCGGCTTTCCGTGATCTGTTCAAGGGGACTGGATTACGTTACTCTGACAATATGCTTATTCCGAGTCATAGGCTGCCGCTTCTGAAGAGCAGCAGTAAGCAAGCAGACATTTCTCTTTTACACGTCCTCCCCAGGACCAGGAAGAAGAGGGCAACTCACTACCCAAGATGACCTGAATTCACAAACCCTACTAAACCACCCATATTTACCATGTATTTCCAAGCTGCCTGCCCACAACCTGGACCCATGAGCCCCACACAGCTTTCCTTTTCTGTTCTCCACACATTATCCCCCTATAAGGCATACAAGACCCAAAATCTAAATGCTGCCTACAGCTGTATTTCTGTTTCTACAAACACATGTAATTATAAAAATAAAAAATAATAATTAAAAAAAGTACAAAAAGGAAAATAATAGAAAAAAAATTTTAAATGTATTTAGGACAGGGTCTACAAGGTGGGTATACAGTAACTCACTATGTAGATCAGACTTGAGTGATTCTCCTGTCGTCAGTCTCCCAAGCACTGGAAACATAGGCATGTAGCACCACACTCAGTCTCAATCACTGTGTCAGTGCACCCTGGGGGTTGGGCTGGCATGGCAGGCCGGGGATCAAACCCCAGCTACTGCATGCTGCCTAAGCAGGCACTTTAGTCTGCTGAGCTATTAGGCCAGCCCTAGCATTTTTTTTTTTTTTTTTAATGTATTTGGTACAGGGTCTCACTGCACAGCTCGGACTTGTAGTGATGCTCCTGTTTTCAGCCTCCCCAGTGCTGGGATTACAGGCATGTGCCACCATACCTGGTCTTGGTGGCCAGCTCAGCACACCTGGGGCAGGGTCGATGTGGTATGTGGTGCCAGGGATGGAACTTTGGTCCCTGCGCTTGCCTAAGCAGGTGTTTAGTCCTCTGAGCTATCTCGCTGGCCCTGAGAAGAGAAATTAAAACAACAACAACCACAACCCATCCCCCCCAAAAAAAACCACTAGAAATTAGTAAAACAAAAAAAAAATGTATAAAAGAGAAAAACCAACACAAATAAAAGTTGGTTCTCTGGAAAAACTAGCCTAAAATATAGTATTTCTAAATTTATTTATTTTTTAGTATTTCTAAATTTTTAAAAGGATAGATCTCTAGTGAAAACAGTAAGGAAGATAAAAGTTTTAAATTTGGGCCAGGCATGGTGTGGTCCACACCTGTAATCCCAGCACTCCTTAGGAGGCTGAGGCAGGCTGTGAGCCCAAGGCTAAACTGGGCTACACACTTCAAGGGCAGCCTGAACTACATAGCATGACCCTGTCTTCAAGAAAAGGGAAATGTTGGGCTGGGCGATAGTTTGGTGGTCTAAGTGCCTGCCTGGCAAGTGCAAAACCCGGGCTAGATCCCTGGTACAATATGCAGTGCTGGCCTAGAACTCCAGGAATACCTGGCCGGAGGTATTGGCCACTAAAACTGGGTATGATGGCACACATCTGTATTCCCACTGCTGGGGAGGCTGAGACAGGAAGAGTCTGAGCTGTGTAGCAAGACCCTGTATCAAATAAAATTTGTTTTAAGATTAAAATAGCAAAAAAGTGAATGTTTTAAAATTGAAAAGGAAGCCGGGCGTGGTGGCGCATGCCTGTAATCCCAGCACTCAGGAGGCTGAGGCAGGAGGATTGTTGTAAGTTCTAGACCAACCTGAGCTACAAAGTGAGCTTAAGGCCAGCCTGAACTGCATAGTGAGTCTCAAAAAATAAAAAAGACAAAAAAAAAATCTACAGATGGATAGAGAAAATGTGAGATATAGACATATGAAATATTATTTAGCCATACAGAAAAATAAAATCATGTCATTTGAAGAAAACTACATGGAATTGAAGGTCATCATACTAAGTGAAGTCAGCCAGACTTAGAATGTTAAATATTACAAATTTTCTTTTACAAAAGAAACTTAAAATGTAAATAAATAAATGACTAAAATAGGTATATTAGGAAACAAGGTCTAAGACAAAACAGAGAATCAGGTGGGAAGAAGAAAGGGAAAGTGGGTTAAGGGATTGAAAACCATCGATAGGGCTAGGGAGATGGCTCAGTGGAATAAGTGCTTCCCTGGTAAGCTCAAGAACTTGAGTTCAATCCCCAGTTCTGAAAAAACAAAAAAAAGAAAAGTTTCTTTGGGCTGGCAAGATAGCTCAGCGGTCTAGAGCGCCTCCCAGGGACCGCGGTTCGAGCCCCAGCACCACATGCCATGCCAGCCCCTCCCCACAGGGCCGGCTGAGCTCACACCCCACCCCCGCGAAAAAAGAATCCGTGATGTGTAGCGAGACACTGTAATAAATAAAGGAATTTAAAAAAAAAAAAAAAAGAAAACCATCGATAATGGTATATTCCAAGACTACTATCACTGTTTTATATATCACAAGCATGCACTTAAAAAAAAAATCTACAAAACCAAAACCATTTTAGTAAATGAGGAAAAAGAATTATTCTTAGCATGATAAAGCATTAATCAAAATCAGAAACAATCACACTTTGTAGTAATGAAATGTGTCAGAGTATAACAAGAAAACTGAGACATTAATAAAACTCTTCAGCTGAGCATTTCCCTTGGTTAGGCAAAGAGCTGGAATCTCTGCGGGCCACCAGATGGGAGCAAAGGAGCCTGGCCCTGCATGTGGACACACAGGTGGATAAACTCCTAAGACCCGCAGCGTAAGGCAGTAAATGAATGCACAGTGCTAATTCCTCAGGTTCACTTACTCAGTGGGCTTCCAGTAACTGTCTTCTGTATTTAAATTACTGGGTGTACCAAAGGCTGCTGAACATCCTCTACTAATATTAAATAAGCCCTAAAAGAAAACTGAGTGCTTCTCTGGCAAGCGCAATGATCTAAGTTCAATCCCTGGTTCTGAAAAAAAAAAAAAAAAAAAATCCCCAGTTTCAAAAAAAAAAAAAGAAATCCCAGCTCATTTTTGGGGCCAGGGTGATGGCTCAGTGGAAGAAGTGCTTCTCTGGCAAGCGCAACAATCTAAGTTCAATCCCTGGTTCTGCCAAAAAAAAAAAAAAAATCCCCAGTTTCAAGAAAACTGAAGGCAGCACTAAGCCAGCTTCTGACAACAGAGTATTACTGGTGATCCCTGGGCCTATGGGTCCCTGTTCCCTTTTCACTCTTGCTGCTGCCATTTATTTTACTGATCTTATCAAGGACCTTCATATAGTAGCAGAACTGCTACTGTAACACCATAGGTGTGTCAAACCTTACTGGATACTTTGCCCACACTCTGGCCTCTCTGCATACAGGATCACTCCCAAACATCCCAGATGGATCCAGAGCAGGTGTCTGAGTATTTCCTTGGAAAGGGGTCATTATTTCTTGATAGCTTGTCCTACTTGAGGGGCTAACTGCTTATTAAAGCATTTTCTTTAAGCATACGCATTCCAAGCTTCAATATCTCAATTATGGCAATCCAAAGATTTAGAGGAGTCTGTGAAGCCAACAGAAGCAGCAGGGTCAGTATGACCGATGGAAGACAGGTTCTGGAAATGCAAGTTCCATCCAAGATGACCAAGATAGGGTCAGAGGCCCCCACAGACTCAGCAAGGTCTCTGAAACAGTATATACATCAAAGAGAAAGGTAAAGCAAACAAGTCATTGTAGCTAGAGATTTTACTTAGGTGCAAGCTAAAAATGTCATAGTCACCCTTATGCTTCTTCAATCCTAGTATCTAGTCAGTCAGCAAACCCTATCTGCCTTCAAATCCACATGACCAGTTCTGCAATTTTTATCTAAGATCTTTTAAAACCCTTATATCCACATCAGCCCCCAGTTCAAGTTATCATCCCTGCTTGTCCAGATCATTGCACTGGCTTTTATATAGGTTCCCCAACTTGTTTTTACCTCTTTCCAATTTCTTTACCTAATTAGAACCCAGCAAATGGGTTGACCATTTAACATTTTTCATTGTCCTGGTATAGTAAGATAAACACAAGATTCTTTAATTTGGTTATATTAATTGACAAAGTACTAGACTATAGACCCTTTAACACAAAGCAGACATGGGGAACATCTTTTTGTTTTTTTTTTTCTTTTCCTGGTTCTGAGGATTAAATCCAGGAAAACTGGACTAAGCTACCTTCCCCTATCTCTTTTCTTATGTTTTGAGAATGGGCCTAACTCTTTCACGAAGTGGTCCAAGTTGGACTTAAACTTATAATTCTGCATCAGTCTCCTGAAATGCTGGGAATAGAGATATGAATATATCTATATATTTGAGATATGAATATATCTATATAATTCTTTTTTTTTTAGATAAAGTCTCACTATGCAGTGCAGGATGGGCTTCAACTTGTAAATATAGTAGGCCAGGCTGGCCTCAAAACTCACAGAAATCCTCATTACACATCTGACTCTGAAAAAGTAATTTTTTAATAAACTGGAAAATAAGCAAGAGGATTGTCATGAGTTTGAGGCCAGCCTAGGCTACATAAGTGAGTTCAAGCCAGCCTTTACTATATAGCTAGACCCTGCCTCAAAAAAACCCCACTGAAACCCAAAAAACCATACAAACAAACAAAGCCCAAATGGAAAATAAACCTTGCCAGGTGTGGTGGTGCAGATCTGTAATCCCAGCACTTGGGAGGCAGAAGCAGGAGGATTGTTGTGAGTTCGAGACCAGCCTGAGCTACAAAGTGAGCTTAAGGCCAGCCTGAACTGCATAATGAGACCCTGTCTCAAAAAGACAAAAAAATAAAATAAAAAATAAAAATAAACCTTGTTAATAAAATAATTAAAACACTTAAAGTTGTGCCATGCTCAAGGGTGTGCACAGATGCAGGCTCCCTTCTGTCTGCCATGGGGGTGGTGCCTTTCCCTAAATAAAGACTTTCTCAGGTCCTCTTCTTGAGGGCATCTTACAGACCCTCCCAAAGCTGCCATATAAATGCTCTGGAGAACCAATCTTTCAACTGTAGGAAAAGGATTTTCTCTCAAGGAAATCTTATCCTTCAGAACTACTACTATAGCTTTAATTATTTCTACAAGTCTTTCCCACTATAAGAGGGTAAGGATCACATTTATCTTGTTTTTTTTTTTTTTTTTTTTTTTTGTCTTTTTTGAGACAGGGTCTCACTATGCAGTTCAGGCTGGCCTTAAGCTCACTTTGTAGCCCGGGCAGGTCTCGAACTCACAACAATCCTCCTGCCTCAGCCTCCCGAGTGCTGGGATTACAGGCCTGCGCCACCACGCCTGGCAAAAGTGATTTATTACTATTTTTTTTTTTTTTCTTTCATTTATCTTTTTTGGGCAGAACTGGGGATTGAACTCAGGCCCTTGCGCTTGCCAGGGAAGTGCTTATTCCACTGAGCCATCTCCCCGGCCCTACATTTATCTTGTTTGCACAATAAATTAACAGGCGTTTGATGAACGTGCTGAATGAAATAAATGGCTGTGAGCGACTGTATGTGCTAACACATTCTGATGGGTTCAGAGCCTCAATGAAGCTTGTGAATGGCCACCCAGTCACTGGGGGTCCACTACTGTGGCCACCGCTCTCCTTACATGTGATGTCTAGAAGTAAGATGTCTCAGGCTAAGAGATGGCATGCAGCATGCTGTCAGATTCTAATGTCAAGGGTAAAGTTGATGAACCAATCAACTGAATGTTACTTATGAGTTCAAAGCTCCAGAAAGTACAAGGAGAAACTACAGATTGAGTTTAAATGATTCTTTCCCCAGAATTCCTTAGGTGTTCATAGATGCATTCTAGTATGGTCATATGTTTTAAATCTGATTGCCTGTTAATAAGTTATTACTCTATTCAGGAGTACACAGATCTCAGTTCTCTATTTTACTTCTGTCAAGAGAAAAAAAGAAAGTTCTTCTAGTCTTTTAGTACTTACAAGTGAAGGAACTGTGAATATCTGAACCGAGAGGTCTGCGACTGAAAACTCTCTGTCGTGGTCATCTGTCACATAATCACTCTGCAAACGCTCATAGTTCTATTAAGAAGGCAAAAAGAGGCAAGGAGTGCCAGCTATGAGTGACACAGGAAAGGCAAGTGCTACTCACCAGCGTAGGCGCGGTGAAGACTTGGACAGACAGAGCAGCCACCGACACTGCTCGCTCGTGATCATCATCCATAAAATCTCTCTGCAGCTGCTGGTAATTCTAGACAACAAGGGGAAATCCACCTCTAACCCACAGAGCTCAAATCTGCAGAAGGTAACAGGCTAACTCTGGGGACCGTAGCTAGAATGACTTCTACCAAGGAAAAGAAAGTCCAAGTAAATTTTGTTCCACAGTGATGTCTGTGGAGTTTCGTACTGGTTCTTCTGGAGCACAGCGGCATGTCACCAGCCCACATGGAGAGCAATCGTTACTAAAACCTGGTACCACTGTGCATCGGGGAGCTGACCAGAGCTGCACTCCGCAGTCTGCCACAATACCAGATTGATAGCATCTGATGACGCCTGCAACATACACATCTGACCCCTGCTCAGTAATGGGAATGGAGCACAAATGCATGGGTTTTGAAGAGCTCTCTAAGTGATTCTTATGCACTGACGTGGTTAAGAGCTCTGATTTCATTAAAATAAAACTTTTAAAAAGCAACTAAATTAGTCATATGCTGCTGAAAAGGAGAATTTGAAGCCTCCCTACTACGACTGCATTCTATTGATATACACTGACGTGTTTCTAGGAGTTGCTAATTTTCTGGAGTCTAGTTATATTTGAGAGATATAGTTATTTTGTTAATCTTTAAAACAGAAAAAACTTACCTTGGCAAATCTCACAGCAAATAATTTCTTGTATTTCAAGTCCATAAGGAGGCTGCTCATGAACAATTGATGATACACACTTCTAGCACCTTTAGAAAAGATGAAAAAAAAAGAAAAAGATGGGTGTTACACTAAGGATATGTCAAAAATTAATTTCCGAAGTTTTTATGTAACTAGCTGTATTTTAAAGACTCAAAACTACATGTTTTCTTTAGCAAAATATTTATAATCTGATTATTTATGAAATCAGGTTTTCAAAATATTATTTTTATCAAAATTTAAAGGTTGAAGATAACACCATGTAATAAAAACCATCGTTAATTTCCTATTGTTTAGAAATTCTGTATCATTGACTTTACTGTTTTCTTTTTTCCTTCCATGAGGTCATGAGGTTTTTTTTTGGGGGGGAGGGGTCTTTTAGAGACAGGATCTTGCTATACAGTTCAGGCTGGCCTTGAGCTCACTTTGTATCACGGGCTGGTCTCGAACTTAAAACAATCCTGTGTGCTGGGATTATAGGCATATACCACCATACCCAGTTGCATAAGTTTTTTTTTTTTTCTAGGTAGAGAATTGAACTCAGGACCTTGTGATTACAAGGAAAGCGCTGTTATACTGAGCTATATCCCTGACCCTTTTTTCTCTTAAACAAACAAAAAAACCCCTCTATTTTCAAAGACTGACTACAGTGCTTTTTTTTTGATGTTGGGGAGTGGACCCAGGGACTCACACATTAAGTACACACCTGAGTACTGAGCTGTATCTTTAGCCCTGCAATGCTCATTTTGTTTGTTTTTTTGTTTTACTGGTATCAGGGACTAAACTCAGCATCTTGCACTTGCCAGGCAGGTGAGTATACCACTGAACTATATCCCTGGCCCCTGCTTATTTTAAAAAGCAATATATTTATTAAGTATCTTCCCAACTGAAAAAAGCTTTAATATTCCAAATCCCCTACCTTAAAAGAAGTTAAGAGATTTATTTACCTTTCCATAATTTGGAATCACTAAGCATCAATCTATCCACCAGAGAAGAGTTTTCACCATCTGGCCCTTCTTGTAATCCAACTTGACACAAAATCCGGCGAAGGCCATCTTTAAATAAGAGGAATAATCATGAAATAGTAACTTCAAATATTAAAATGAAATGATATTTAGTAAACACCCAAATAGGTCCACAGAGTTTTACAAGGGTTGTTCATTTTTAATGTCAGGGGTCAAATCTAGAGCTTATGTGTGCAATTCTGCTACTAAGCTATATCTTCAGCCCTTTAAAAAATGTTTTTGTTTTGAAAGGAGTCTTGCTAAATTTATGACCCATAACTGAAGTTAGGTGTAATGTAAAAAATTGTGCTACCAATTAAAAGAAAGCATGCATAACCTATACTATGATACACACCAGTATACTTCATTAATGCTATGCAAAATGTTATTCATTTATTAAAAAAAGTTCACTATGAATCAGCTATGAGAGAGCCTATGAGACAAAGTCCCTAAATTACTGAAGATAAGTATCTGTAGGAAAACTTTCAGCAAAAAATTACTTTCATGGTGCTATTCATTAACCCTACAGAATAGTAGTTGGCATGAAGATATCCAATAGAGAAAAAAAAAAAAACCTACAAAATGTAAAATAAAAACAATAAACGAACACGTTTTCTTAAATTTCACTGCTGCATTGCTCATTCTAATAATCTTCAACAGAAATGTTTTATTACTGGTCTCTGCAATAACATCAGAATATCAGTTACCTATAGTCTTCCCAGAACACTGAAAAGGTAGCTTAGCACTATTCCTAATTTCCCCTTCAGTGTTGCATATCAAATGTGTATTTTTTAGCTTTGGACAAACAGTTCATGATTACGTTACTGTTACATTATAAATTTTCTTATTTATTGATTGTGGAAGAGCAAACAAATATGTATCAGTGACTTCCAATATACAAATTTTCAAGAATTGCAAATTATTGGTGACCAAAAGTTAAGAGGAATCAAAAATAGCAACATCAGTATTTTATCATTCCAACTGCTTATCATTAAGTTTATTTACAATAGCATTTTCTATCATACTTTGTGAAAAGGTCGATAGAGTGAACTATTTAAAAAAAAAATCTTTTCAATTTTTTTTTGAGACAAAGTCTTGCTTTGTGGTTCAGGTTAGCATTGAACTCACTGTGTAGTCCAGGTTTGTAGCCTCAAACCTGCAGTGATCTTCCTGCCTCAGTCACTCAGGTGCTGGGATTATAAACAGGCATCACCACATCAGGCTCTAAAACAATTCTTATTAAGTTACTTACATTATATTGTATATCAAAATTGTTTATAATTGTTTAACTCAATGTTTTCTGTATTGTTTGAACAGAGAATTCTTCAGATGTACATTTAAAAAGCTTGTGGGTCAAAGTAGGTAAATAAAGATTTTCTGTGCAAAAGGATATTCTGGAATGGTTTTAAAATGTGAAATTAAGGAAGAAATTATCCCAGTTGATATTTTTGCCCAAAACAGTTTCTCCAGGGCCTGAGAGTTCACTTAGCAGTTAATGATGCACCTACCTGAATATCCAATGATACTCCCCAGCCAAGACAAAAGCTTCAAACCAAAATTCTGGTGTGCAACAAGAGACGAATGCATAACTTGAACTTTGAGTGGCTTCGTCTGTCTACTGGTATTTCTCTTAAAAAGAAATGACAAGATGAAAAAAATAACTTAGAAAGGATTGGCATAAAAAGTTACACCACAGAGCGGCCAGATAGCTCAGCAGACTAAAGTGCCTGCTTAGTCAGAGCACAGCAGTCAGGGTTCAATCCCCAGTGTGTCGTGCTGGCCCCACCCCCAGGTATGCTGAAATAGGGACTGAGATTGGGTATGGTAGTGTGTGCCTGTAATCCCAGTGCTTAGGAGGCAGAAAACAGAAGAATCACTCCGAGTCTGATCTACATGGTAAGACCTTATACAACCTATCCTAAATTTAAAAAAAAACTACATTATATAAAAAGTTAACATATCAAAACACTGGAATTTTTGTGTATGTGTGTAAGAAAAATACTACTGTCTTACTTGATTGAGGTTCTAATTTTCTAGGCAGAATCACAGGATTCATACAAAAAGTTAACATTCTAATCCCTTAATTTTATTTGGACCTAGGGTCTTAGTAAGTCACTAAGTAACCCAGTTTAGGGGTGAACCTGTGCTCTTTATCCACAGACTATCAGGGTGGTATAGGCATGCACCACCATGCTTGGTTTTATATGATGTTTAAAGACCTCCACATCAATATAGACAAGGTTAGTAGTGTTTAAAACATGAAATACAAAAGCAGGCATGGGAGTGAAAAAGTGAATCAATGAAAGTAATTATTTCTAAGGAAGAATAATAGTAAAAAATAACACAGGATCCTTCTGTATTATTTTACTTATTGAAAATAAATAGGAAGAAAACAAGATACAATGTAGGGTCATGGATGCTCATGTTATTTTTATTTTTGTCTGTATATTTAAAGTTATTTTATAACATGTAAAACTATTTTTTTTTAATTATATAAAGTATGGGCCGGGAAGATGGCTCAATAGTATAAGCGCTTGCCAGGGAAGCGCTTATTCTACTGAGCCATCTGGCTGGCCCCCAATTACAACTTATATGGAACAATTAAAATACATTAAAAAATAAATCTAAAAGTGGGAAATGGCTTTCTTTTAAAAAAATAATAAACTGGGGCAGCCAGATAGCTCAGCAGATTAAAGTGCCCGCTCAGGCAGATGCAGGGGCCAGGGGTTCCACCACTGGGATGCCGTGCCCATGCTGCCCTGGTTCCTTGATACCCCTGTAATTCCAGCACTTGGGAGGCTGAGAACAGCAGGATCGTTAGGAGTGAGACCCTGGAGACCCTGTACTAAATACACTTAAAAAAAAGAGAGAAAAAAAATGCACTAAATACTAGTAGACAAAGCAAAGCAAGCAAATAAAAAAATGCTTTTGGAAGAGAGTATACCTTGGTATAATGTATTAAGACCCTTCTTTGAACTCTAATCTTGGTTTTACAGGCCCATATAATTATTAAAAGACACAAGTAAAAACTTATTCATTAAAAACAAAAAGCTTTTAAAGAAACTTCTCTGATAAAGAAATAGAATGACAGGGCCAGGGAGGTAGCTTGGAGGTCTAAGCCTGGCAAGCACAAGGACCTGGGTTTGACTATACTGGCCCAGTGCTGAGCTGGCCACTGAGACCAGGCATGGTGGCACATGCCTATTATCCCAGCTCGGAGGATCTGCAGAGATCTTCCTGTCTCAACCTTCTGACTGTTGGGATATACAGGTGTGCCACCATGACCAGGCTCTGGAGCCACAGGGCACCCAAGGATTTGGGCCTAGACCTCACAGCATGCAGGGCTGGGGATCAAACTCAGGTTCTTGTGCTTGCCAGGTAGGTGCTTATGCCTCTGAACTATCTGTCCAACCCTACTTTCTATTGTTCTTATACAGCTTAAGAGAGTTAAAGTACTCAATGCTCAAGAAACATTCTTTTTAAAAACATAGTTTTTATGTTTTTAAATCACAGATGTTGTGGCATGCCTGTTATTCCAGCCCTTGGGAGGCTCAGCAGGATTGCACCAAGTTTCAGGCCAGCTACGTGCTGAGGTGAAGGCCAGCCTGAATTACATAGCAAGACCCTGTCTCAAAATAAAACATACATTTACAAACACTGAGGTGTGGAGATAACCTTAAGCTAATAAAATACTAGCATGTTTTAAATTACTTACCACAATCACTGATTTTGCTTGTTCACAATACTGAAAGTCTCCGTACCGAACTGACCTACGCCCCTGTGAATAAAGATAACTAAAGTTACTTTGTAAAGACATCATGTTCAACATCATAAAGGGAAATAATTGCTTGAACATGCAAAACCTTAGTCAGTTTTTAATATTTACAACATTCACCCTTTCATCAATGAAACGTTTACCTTTTTTTTTTTGTAGTACAGGGATTGAACTCGGCACTTATTCTACTGAGCTATCTCCCCAGCCCTTCATCAGTGAAAAGTAAGTTAAAATTTTTCTTCAAAGTATCTTAGTCCTAAAGCTTAAGTATATTTCTTCAAACCTAACAACAATTATTCTAGGGTCTCTATGATTTTCTTTGTAGATGAGTATTTTCAATCACTCAATAGACTGGTGATAACTATTTTCTTTTTAAACTTTTGTCAATAGCTTATAATTATATAAATACACAATTGGGCCAATATTTTAAAGAAGTCTCCAGTAATGGCAAATATTTTAGAACTTTCAACGATACAAACAGTCCACCGCAGTGTGCATGTAATATACCACTGGTCTAGACATAAATACATTTAACTCAATTTTCTGAGGTAACTCATCTGTAATAAAAGTTTAATTCATTAATTATTATGATCAACTTACATCCCGATCTACTGTAGTTGCAAAACCAATGGCTTCCTTTTGTGTACAGTTCACAGCTTTCTGAAGAGTGTAAATGACTTGTTCATAGGTGTGAACCTCGTCATTAAACAGCATGCAATAGTAAGTGTCGCTCTTCTTTCTGTGGAATCAAACATAATGTACTCAGTGATCCATTTGTGCATAATCTTGCTCTGGGCTCACTTATTAAGAGAATTCTTTGCCTTATAGAAAGTGCTAAGGATTGAGCATACATAGGAGAAAAAGTTAACTGGGTCTCCACACTATATGACCACACAATTAGGAGTGTGGTAAGGAAAACAGATATGAACAAAGGACTTCAAGTGCACTGGCTCACATTAAAAGCAGAAGGATGCTAGAGGAGGGAATTAGAGATCTGGAGTTATGGTAAAAACTGCTGGAGAAGTGATCTCATATCACTGGGTCTCAAATGTGTCAATCCTCAACCCCTGCAGGTGACCATCCCAAGATGCTTGCAGACATTTCTGGCCATCGCCAATGGGCTGGGAATGACACTCAGTACTCTGCAATCCACCAGGCAGTTCCCAGGATAAATGATTCATCTGATCTCAAATGCCAATGGTGCCAAAGATGAGCAAGCCTGGGGCAAGGGAGGCCAAAAGCCAAAGTAGTAAGGAGGCCTGGGTGATGCTGGGAGTTGGAGCACAGGGAAGGTGGGGGAGAAGGGCAAGAGGGCATTCTGGGCTGGAGAGGAGAAATCGTGAAAATCTCACAAGATTTGAAACAGATAATATGATCACATTTGCCTTAAAGTTTCACTTTGGCCGTAGTATGGGAATGAACTGTACAGGGCAAGTGTCCATGGCCTCTAGGTATAGTAGGTACGGAGCCGAGTGGAAGCAGAACTTGAAGGGAGAAGCACCAGACCTGGGCACAAGGGATTCAAGTTTCTGGGTAGACTGAGGTAGAAACACTAGAAGTGAAGCACATCAGATTTCCCTTTTGTCCTTTTTTAATACAGCTGCCAGTTTTATTTAGAGTAGTGAGGTCACAAACTGATGGAAGCCACATAGTATTCTATTCTCAAGGCTTTAAGCTCAGGTTGTTTTTTTTGTTTGTTTGTTTGTTTATGAATTTAGTGCAGGGTCTACAGGGTCTCACTAAGCAGCTTGGACTCATAGTGATCCTTCCTGTTTTTCAACCTCCCAAGAGCTGGGATTATAGGCCTGGGGAGATAGCTCAGTAGAATAAGCCCTTGCCTGGCAAGCTCAGGATCCTGAGCTCAATCCCCCATAATGCAAAAAAAAAAAAAAAAAAAAAAAAGAGCTGTGATTATAGGCTAACACTCCCATCTCAGGGAGCCCAAGTGACAGGGCTGGCACAGCAGGCTGGGGACCGAACCTGGCCCCTGCATCTGCCTAAGCAGGCACTTTAATCCACTGAGCTATCTGGCTGGCCCTAGTTTTTTTTAGAGACAGGGTCTCACTATGCAGCTCATGCTGGCCTTAAACTTGAGGTGATCCTCCTGCCTCAGCCTCTTGAATGCTGGGATTATAGGCCTGCACTCTGGCAGAACTCAGAAACCTAATCTGAATTGAATGAAGATGCAATTATGAAGTACTAATTAACCTACTCACCTTCCTATTTTCCTTCTCTTTTCTTTTTTGGTACCAGGGATTGAACTCAATTGTTTGTACTGCTGGGCTATATCCCTGGCCTAATAAATTTCAACATTTCCAAAACAGCAGAGTATAGTAACCTCTCTAAACTTATATTGAAAATCACTTCATCCACAATCTCAATTATTTGAAACACACTGAATAATCAAAAGAAACATTACCAATGGCCTTCAGTTCTTCATTACAAAACGAGTTCAACCTTAGCTATGAACACAATGCCAACAAGTGTGCCTCTATTTTTTAGTAAATAGAACGCTGTTTGTGGCAAGCCCATCAAAAAGGAAAAAGGTAAGCCTGAGCCATGGCAGAATCCAGCTCTCTAGTAACAATGTTTGTGACCTCAATAAACAGAACTAGCACATGTACAGTGAAAAAGCTCAAAGCATGGGACATTTTATAGTTAGAATCAAAATGGTTAAAACTGAGTATTTATTCAGAAAGAGCTGATTATTTTTAAAGAGAATAAAAAAGAACATTAAAAACAATATAGAATTTCAAAACAAGATAATGGGAAATCAACAATGGTTGTTATATTGCATACTGTCATCTTCAAGTAGTTGTTCAGATCACCAGCTATAGGCATTAAAATTGATCAAAAAAATTAAGCATTAACTGTTCCTTTTAATAAACCAATAGAAATTAGTACAATTATATTAGCTATCTCATGTGTATGTATGTTTGTATATTTTTTTTTTCTTTCCCCCATCCCAGTTGTACTTTCCTTGTGGGCAGTTTCTTTCTCTTTCACAACATCTACTGAACCTTCTGGATTTTATTTACTCGTTCAGGTTCTTACACTAGGGAGACAATATGATCTTTACACCTGTGGGTCTGATTTAGGAAAGAGCTGATTTTCCAACATTTTATAAAGGAAACAAAAAGAGCTGTAGAGTCATTTATTAGTTTTTATATAATCAGAAAAAACTGTTAATGCCTGAACCCAGTTACAGTCTTGACATTCTTTAAGTATGGGTACAAGCCAACTAGCCAACAAATCTGAGAAACTTTCACCAAGTACACCACATTTTTAAAAGCTGTAACATTCTTATTGTTCTTCTAAAAACTAATCCTTGAAAAAACAAACAAAAAACTCCTTAGAAAGGCCAGCAAGATAGCTCAGCAGACTGAGCTTGGCAAGTGCAGAGACCAGGGTTCCATCCTTGGTCCACATGCCACACCAGCCCTGTCCCTGTCCCCAGTGTGTGAAATGGCCACTGAGTCTAGATGTGGTGCACATGCACACGCCTGTAATCCCAGCACTGGGAAGGCTAAAAAAAGGAGGATCACTAGAAGTCTGAGCTACACAGTTAGACTCAGTTAACAAAAAACAAACCTTAGAACCCATCACTATTATATGAAAGTTATAATTTAACAGTCTTCCTATATCAGAATAAATGGACTACACTCACTCCATCTCCAAATCTGCTGGCAGTTCATTTTCTTTTTCCCAGGTTAATATCTCCACTGCGTACCGAAACATAATAGCAAAAATGTTGTAAGTTCTTGCTACCACATCTTCTGATAAATGCACAAGAGGATCCTGAATGAAAGAACAAGGGGAAAGTGCAACCATGTTAAATACACACTAATTTTCCCATGTTTCATTCTGTTTCCACCTCTCAAAATTCTACAAAGGCAGCTGCTAGGTTGTCTACTTTCACCTTCTCTTCCATGAATTTAATCTTATACTTTTCTACCAATTACATCAAACCTGCTGAAATATTTCATTTAGAATGTCCTTACTTTTCAATCATATGACTAAAAATATTCAAGGCATGCCAATGCCTAATAAGTAAATTTAAACATTCTGGAATGTTTTCTTACAGTGCGAAAACCTCAAATCAAACCAACTTTCCAGTTTCATCCCCTACTCTCCAATTTGCAGAATAAAGAATATTCACTAAGTATGGATGCGTCATATTAGGCCTGTAGGTCTTTTAAAGGAGAGAACTCATCAAAGCCAAAAGACTGCTTCTTGATTTTATAAGAATCACTCACTGGGGTCCAGGGAGATAGCTCAGTAGAACAAGCACTTGCCTAGCAAGTGCAAGGGCCTGAGTTCAATCCTTGGTTCTGGCAAATAAAATAAAATAAAGTTACTCCTGCTTAAAAACAAAAAATCAGCCGGGTGTGGTGGCGCATGCCTGTAATCCCAGCACTTGGGAGGCTGAGGCAGGAGGATTGTTGTGAGTTCGAGACCAGCCTAGGCTATAAAGTGAGTTTAAGGCCAGCCTGAACTGCATAGTGAGACCCTGTCTCAAAAAGACAAAATCACTCACTGATCTAAAATTCTGCAGGGTCGGATATTAGTGGGTTAGTGTGGACAGGAGGCTTAACAGTGCTTAAGTCACCAAATTTCTAGGTCAATATAAAAACCGAGAAATAGTCCTTTAAATATGCATGATATGTATTATATCTTTCAGTAAAGGCTGGCAAAACACATATAATTTTAATCTTAATGCCCTATCTTAAATCTAAACATTTAATTTAGCTTAATGGCTAACTAGCATTATATTCATTTCTGACATCAGAAAAGCAGCAGGTTTCAGTATCATGGGAACAGTAACTAGCATATTCTTCCAAATACATATGCACATACATAGAATATTTTTAAATACTCAAGATAAATTTAGTTAACTGACATAAATGAATGGAGAAGGTGGAAGGAAAAAAAAAGGACAAAATTCCTAAAGGAGATGGGTCTAAGGGTCAAAGAAAAATATACTCACTCAAAAATAGATTTTCAAATTGCTACAGCCATTTTACCTATATAACTCATCTTACCCAGGCTCCTTAACATCTCAAATTGTTCTGTCATCCCCACCCCAACTTGCAAGCTTCATTATTATTTGCTTTATCTGCTTTGGAAGTCATTAACATAGTGAATGCACCTGTGCACAGAGGGCAGCTGAGCTGAGCTGCAAATTCATAACAATGAAAAAAAAAGGAGGTATTAAAAATACTGCAAACTCACACTACATCAAAACAACAAACAAACAAAACTCAGCTTAGGGAACACAGTGCCTCACCAGATACAGATCATTCAATCCCATTCAATCCCTTACACTTATACCTTTCAATGCAAAACACGCAGGGACTGAGCAATTATGAAAATCAGGGATTATAAAAATTAATGATTCTGAGTTAAGTATGGTGGCACACACTTGTAATCTCAGCACTCGAGAGGCTGAGCCAGGAGGATCTCTGCAAGTTTGAGACCAGCCTGGGGGTTACAAAAAGTGAGCAGTGAGCACAAGGCCAGTCAGAACTGCATAGTGAGACCCTGTCTCAAAAAAAAAAAAAAAAAAAACGATAATAAAAGCATTGTACACATGGACACCACATCTTAAAGTTGTGGGAACTTGGTAACATCCTTCTGTAGGGATACAGTGTAGGAGTTCCCCACGTCTTCTCAACTTCAAGCATTTTGGTGCAGACATTTCTTCACTGTGTGGGTGAAAGATCAGCACACTGTGATCCCATGTACCCAACATCAAACTTGGGTCCTTGTGCTTTCCAGGTAGGTGCTTATGCCCCCGAGCTATCTCTCTGGCCCCACTTTTATCATCTTATGGTCTTTTCCTTGATCTTTTCTCTAACTCCTAAACAGGAATCAAATGATAAGAGTCTGGAGGATATGGCTTCCATCAAACACCTGGAGGATCTCTCCTAATAGCAGTCAAGTGACACCTCACTTGGTTTTGGACATGTAATTCCTCAAGGACTAATGATGTCAACCCTCTTTTCATGTATTTATGGACCATTTGTACATCTTTCTTGGATGTACAAATCTTTATGCCCATTTTTAAATTGGGCTTGCCTTTTTATTAATTTTTACAATAAGAAATAATATATCTTGGATATCAGACCATTAGATAGATATATAATACACAAATATCTCCATTTCCTAAACTTTCATATTATTGTGGATGTTAATCTTTTTCTGAAATACCAAGGCATTTTTCAAGTTTAATTTGTTTTGTATTTTTATATATAGAATTCTAATTGGACACTTTAAAAAAATGGAGCTACTCTAAGAGAGGCAGGGAAATCTGGAACTCTGAGCACTTCTTCCTGAAGCAAATTCTAGAACATTTGCATGAAACACAGACAAAACTTATGTTTTCCACAGCACTGAATAATTCTGTACAAATCCTGGTCTATCTAAAAGACATCTTCTGAAAGGGGCCAGGGAAATAGCTCAGCAGAATTAGTGCTTGCCTGGCAAGTGCAAGGGTCTGAGTTCAATCCATGGTTCCACCAAAAAAAAAAAAGACATCTCCTGACACAAAAAGACATCTGCTGACACCAAAAGCATTGGTAACTGTGTTAGAATATTTGAGACCTGCAGCATATGTGCACCAGGAATGACTATTTTTGTCTACTTGTCCCAAATCTATGACAGGTCTTCTGTTTTGTTTTTGGTTTTTTTGAGGAACTGGGGATTGAACCCAGGCACTTGCGCTTGCCAGGGAAGCACTTATTCCGACGAACCATCTCCCCAGCCCCTAAGACAGGTCTTCTGAATACTATAGTGTATCTACCTCTCCGACAATCAAAAGTAGTAAAATCTGAAATAAAGATCGCAACTCACACAGCAAATTATCATAAAAAGCATAATTTCCTTTTCCATTAAAAATATCATTTAGGGAAAAGACAGTACAAATTGTAAGATTTTTTTTAAAAAAATGCATTTTTAGGCAAAGTGAAGATGTGCACTGGATTACACTCTCTACCTGGGCTGGTCAAGAACCCATGTTACTGATTCGCCAGATGAGACTGGGGGTGGTGTCATATATGGTTAACAAATGTTATCCTGGCTTACAAAGTCCTACTTATGACACAACTACACAAAAAACTAATAAATGAAAAACAATCTTTTCAATAGTAAATTAGGGCTTAACAAAAGCCTTCAAAAACACTTAAAATCCCAACTAAGAAAATTAAAAAGAATTTCAAATGCATACCACTGATGGTACAGCAGCCACAAAACGCAAAGAACTTTCTAAGTACTCAGCTCAGTTACTGATAATAGATGTGCTCATTCATTTTTCACTAATTGAATTCCAATTTTTAAAAGTATTTAAAGCATTTCCTTTATTATTTCAACTTTGTGAAAATGCTTTTACCTCTTCTTCAATTTCAGAGGTGTTAAGTTCATGTTTTTGACAGTAAGGTCCTTCTTTCCAAGCTTCAGGATCGCCACAGTCACAGAAACCGCCGCCTCCTGACGTAGTCATCTTGAAGAAAGATTGTAAAGGCTCTGTCAGTATTTACTGAGTGCTGTCAGATAACAGATGAGAACAACATCACATGCTCAGGGAGCAACACTGCATAAGTGTTAAAACTTTTTGGGAGGGATTAAGTAAAACGCCAACCTTCTGGATGTGTTCAAGTTTATTTTAAATAAGCCACATTAATCTAAGTGATTTCAAAACAAGCTATTTGTCAGTGTTGAGTAAACTACAGGCATTTAAAAGAGGATTTATCTCTTACATGGCTCCCTTAATCAGGAGTCAGAGGCTCAGGAGGGCTCTTGCTGGGTTTGGCTACACTGGATAATGCTGCTACTGAGCTGGCATGTGGTGTCACTATGTCAGGTTATAAAGACTTTTGTAGCTGCTGTCCCACAGAGCAGTCTATTAAGGGGACAGAAAGGAACCAACAGGGACTGTAGAAGTAGTTCATGCTTTTTCTCTAACATTCTCTAAAAAGCTACTCTTTGACAGGACAGGTAACAGGGACTTAGGAAATACAAAGTAAACTGGTTACAAAAACTTTTTACCACTGTGAGGTTCAAGACTTTAAGATGCAATGCTTCAAGAAATCTGGCAAGATAGAACTGATTAGCTTAATAATTGTTAGTCTAGAAATTCTGCTTTTCCTAAAATACTATGAGGAAGAGTTTAGGCATGGGTATCAAACTAAATTTTAGAATGAGTACTATTACATTTTGCCTAATATAGTATTTGTCAAATATAATGATATAGTTAATGGAATCTCTTACATTTCAGGTACTCCCAGGGATGCACAGATGTTCTTTTTTTTTGATACTGGAATTGAACTCAGGACCTTGCACTTGCCAGGCAGGCACTGTGTCACCGAGCTCTCTCCCCAGCCCAGAGATGCATGGATGTATGCCAAGAAACAGGCACAGGCAGCCATTTGGACAACGACAAACCTGCCTTATAGTGTATGTGCTTCCATTCCTGAACAACAGAACCACTTAAAGGAAACCAGGATTTTTTTTTCCCCAAGAAAACTGAATTCTGTCACTTATTTTATTCTAAGATAGAGTCCCACTATGTGGTCCACGTGGGCCTTGAATTCAAAATTCTGGAATTAACTCCCAAATTCTGGGTTTACAGGCATGCAGCACCACACTAGGCTAAGATTATCTTACTAATTTATGACACTAAAGATAACATACAAGAATACAGAGCTGGGCATGGTGGTATATGTCTATAAATCCAGCATTTGGGAGGCTGAGGTAGGACTGTCATGAGTTTGAGGCCAGTGTTGGTTACATGAATACAAGGTCAGTCTGGGCTACATAGAACCTGTCAAAAACAAACCTGCACAACAAGCTAGTTCAAAACCAAATGTAGGGGTTGGCCAAATAGCTCAGCGGGTTAAAGTGGCTACAAGCAGGCACAGAGCCCAGGGGTTTGATCCCTGGGCCTGCCAGCCAGCCCCACCCCCAGGGTGCGCTGAAAAGGAAATTGAGACTGGGCATGGTGGAGGGATTACATGCTTGTAATGCCAGCCCTTGGGAGGCTGTAAACAGGAAAATCACTATGAGTCCGATCTAGTAGTGAGACCCTGAACACCCTATAGACCCTTCCCTAAAATACAGGAAAAATAAATAAATAAATAAATGCAAAGGAATTGATATCTGTTGCTACCTTTCTTGAGCCATATGTTCCAAGAAGAATGGATTAGTAATTCTATAAAGCCATTAGATGTTTAATGGTGTTTAAAGAACCTTTTCTTGAGGGTGTCTCTGTTAGGTGGGCTTCGGACTCAGGGGCTGACACATGCTAGAGAAGCACTCTACCACTAAGCTATAACTCCGGTCCTAAAGAACACACTTTCAAACCACTATTCTCATTTTAGTGTTGAATTTTGGGAATTTTAAAAAGAAAGCAAAGGTGGTTAGTATACATTTCAATGCAACATATGGTGATTATTTGGACATTACTAACCCTGTATCGATGGTCTCTATGAATACTTCCCAAAAAGCACTCCATGCATAAAACACAAGTTGGATCAACTGCACAGTCTCTGTAAAGAAAAAAAAAAAAAATCAGTGTCATAAAATAACCATATATTTCACAAGAGTATTTCAAATCAGAATCTATCCTATTGGTACTATGAAGAAAAGAAATATTATTCCCAAGCACTTACGAGACATTTGATCAATGAAGTCAGTTTAAGAACCTGATTTTTACCCTGGACATGTGGTAGTGATATCTCCCAAGGTTGATATTACCAGAATGATACATTTTCCCAAAGATCTGTGGCAACCAAATTATGTATTAAAAACAGATATATACAGGATATTCAAAGCATATAATTCTTATAAACATGAATAATGTATAAAAAAACCACACTTTTTTTTTTTTAAGTGTTGTTGCTTTTTTTTTTTCTTTTTGAGACAGGGTCTCGTTATGCAGCTCAGGCTGGCCTTAATTTAAGTTCACTTTGTACAGGCTTGTCTCGAACTATCAAAGATCTTTCTGCCTCAGCCTTCCCACTGCTGGGATTACAGGTGTGTGCCACCACATCTGGGAAGTTTTATATCTTGGGATTATAAATAACTTCCTCTAAACAGGTGCTTGAATCTAAGGATCTTTAAAGTGACATGAACACATTTTTAGAAAGGCAAGATGCCAACTGGGAAGACAGTATCAGAACTTGTAATTACACGTAAAGTTTACTCAAAGGGAGAAATTAAACACTGTATCCAGTCAGTGCAAACTGCTACAGGTCTCTTCTCTGGGTCCATGACACAGGGAGAGCAGGATGGTGACAGGCCGACAGGGGTGCTCTCAGTTGCAGCATGTACCAGTTACACACATTTATGAAGCATACCTTAAATAAGGTAATTCCTATGATTCCATGAAGAGACATGAAATGTGTGCATGTGAAAAAAACCATAATCTGATACCAAGTGTTGTTGCTGAAAATGCTGTAACCAGGAGTAATTTCTCCACTATCCCGGCAGGCACACCTGGATTTCCTCCACTTCCTTTCTGCCTTTAAGAAGGGTCCCTGTTGATGTCTCACAGAGACCTGTCAGACCGTATTCACACATAAATTCGGGAATAGAACCACTGGTCCTATACATTAAGGCCTGTATTCTGAGGGCAATGCTAGCTGCAAAGACATAAAATAAAAATGAAAACTGTCAAATATGTTGCATTTCCTTGGCGATGTCATGCACTGCAGAGCTGGGCAACTAACACTGGCATAGTAGTGTTAACTGCAGACCTTATATTAAGCCCACCGGTCCTTCCACTAAGGTCCCTCATCCAGCAGGATCTGATGCAGGGCTCCACATTGTTAGTGACAGTTCCTGGGTGTTTGCTTGTCTTTTATGACCATGACTTTTAAAAAATAATGGTCAAGAATTCTCCAGCTGTCTTACACCTGGGGTGGATGTTTGAATGTTTAGATTGAGATATGCATTTTTGGGAAGAACATTGCAGAAGGGACACTCTGTTCTCAATGCATCACAACAGGGGAACGTGCTGTTGATATGCTACGTCTCATTACTGGGGAATGTTAATTTTGCTCAAACACATGTGCCAAGTTTTTTCTCTGTAAGTCACTATTGTTCTTCTTGTAATTAAATATACTGGGGGAGTTACTCTGTAGCTTTGAGGATGAAGAGCTTATTTATCCTCACCCCAGCCCAGCTTTCTTCTCCATCAGCAGATCTTGCCCACAATTATTACTATTATGTGACAAGTGGTGATTTTCAATTTTCCTCCTTCTTGCTTTATTAATTAGAATTCTTCAGCTACACAGAGCCTCTTCAGAAAAGCTTCAGCTTCGGAGAGCTATGGTGAGTCTCTTCAGGCAATTTCTTACCATCTGGAACCACCAGATATGTTGGGTTTACTGTGCATTTTTCGTGTCTCAGCCCTGGAATCAATCACCTTGCCATGTGGCTCAGCATCCTAGTATATACACGAGCACTATGTATGCCTGGGGTTCACTGCATCAGAGCCAGTTAGGAAATATATAGAGACATAGCTTATTTATTTTTTTTTTTTTAAGAAATTCCTTTATTTATTACAGTGTCTCGCTACACATCACGGGTTCTTTTTTCGCGGGGGTGGGGTGTGAGCTCAGCCGGCCCTGCGGGGAGGGGCTGGCACGGCATGTGGTGCTGGGGCTCGAACCGCGGTCCCTGGGAGGTGCTCTAGACCGCTAAGCTATCTTGCCAGCCCAAGCTTATTTATTTTTAATCTTTTTTCTTTGCAAATATTTTAAAGTCATGTACTTTTTTCTAAATGTTCCTTTAGCTATGTTGAAAATTTCAACATGCAATGTTTTCATTATTTGGTTATTTCTAAATTTCCTTAAGTAATTTTCTTTTAACTTAGAAGTTGTTTAGCAATGTTAGTTTTCATATGTAATTTTATTTAACCTACTTTTTGATTATATATTCCCAATTTACATTAAAAACAGCAAAACAATCAGCATAACTCTGAGCCTTAAATTATGATTTAATTCACATACTATAAAATTCATTCTTCATTTAGTGTCTCTTAATACATATCCACATGATTATAAAGTCACTCAATTCCAGAATATCTGTATCACCCCCAAAAGAATCTCTTATACCCTTTCTTATTCCCAGCCATGGTCACCTTCTTTTATCTCTAGGAACTTGCTGGATATTGAAATGAAATAAAAAATATATAGGATTTTTGTAACTAGCTTCTACCACTTAGCACAATGCTATCATGGTTCACCTGTGTTGCAGTGTGCAACAGTCCTCCACTCCCTTGTATGGCTGAATGATGATACTCCATCACATGTGCTTGTTTTTGAAAGTAGCCAGGGTGAGCTAAGTCATTAAGTTACCTAGGCTGGGCAGGAATTTTGACCCTCCTGTCTCAGCCTCCCTGTATGCTGGGTTTACAGGCATATGACACCATACCTGGTTTTGTTTTCCTGATAATGTCCCTTGACACAAAAAACCTTATAATTTTAATAAAATCCAATTGATCTTGCTTCACTCCCATGGCTATTTGTGTCTTTGTGTGTATGTTGCTGCAAAATCAAACCAAGGCCCCTTGCAAGCTAGGCAAAGGTTTTACCATTGAGCTATACCCTGACCTTGCTTATATTTTTGCTTTCCGACCTAAGAAGCCATTCCCTAATCTAGGATCACAAAATTTTGTATTTAATTTTTCTTCTAGTGTTTTCGGTCTTGTATTTATGTTTCTCATCCATTGTAGGTTAATCTTTGTACATGATATGAATTTGTGACCCAACTTCCTTCTTTACAAAGAGAATATCCAGTTGTCCTGGTATCATTCGTTGAAAAAATATATCCTTCCCACTCTTAACTGACTTGGTACTCCAGAAGACAATCAGTTGGCCATAAATATAAAGGTTAAAATCTCTCAATTCTACTCCTTTCATCTATATGTCTATATATGCCAATACCATACACAATACTTTTGTAACTTCTGTATTTGAAAGAATATTCTTTTTCTATTTTTAAATTTTTTAATTACATTTTATTGATAAATTTTAGATATACACAATGATCATACTCATCAGAGAATATGTACCTGTACCTATACTGATATAGCTTGTTTTTCCTCATTCCTCCACCCTCCCTTCAATTTCTCCTCCTTTCCCCATTTATAAAGCTTTGTTTCATGTTTTACTTCTAAAAGAATATATGTTCTCTTGGGACAGAATTTCACAGATTTTCTATTGTTGATTTTTTTATTTCTCCCTGCAGCTTTCATTACTACTAGATATATTTACACATATTGAGACTTCGTTGGGTATATAAACATTCATTATGGTATTTCTTCATTATGTTCCTTTAATCTGCGTATACAAATTCTTCTTGCATTCTGTTTTATACCCAAATGCTATTCTTGTCTGATATGAAAACTGCTATACTTTTTGTTTTTCTTTTGGTTTGTATGTTTCTTAAAAATTTTTTTTTTCTTTTTTTGTATTGGAGGTTGAACTCAGGACACTGCTTGACAGGCAGGTGCTTCTGGTTTCTAGCTCTTATGCACAACATTTGTGGGCTTTTTTGTTGTTGTTGGTGGTGGTGTTTGCTGAGACAGGGTCTTGCTGTGTAGTTTAGACTGGACTTGGCATGCACTATATAACCCAACAGGACTCAAACTTGCAGCAATCCTTCTGCCTCATCTTCCCAAGTGGAAGGATTACAGGGGTGTGCCACCAAGCCCAGCTTTCTGCTTAACAGAAAGGAAAAATGTATACAGTGATGCCACTGAAGTGTTCCTGAGATGGCAGGGCTTCATCCAAAGCTGTCGTCTCCAAGCACTCTTAAGTATGCATCCCTAATACTGTAGTGTTTGAGGCAAATACTAGCTGTACATATATTCATGACATACATTATCTAAAATGCTAACTTATATACATGTACTACTACACCAATTAGAGGCTCTCTATAATACTATGCAACCAGAATGCCAGAAATAGAAAAATATCTGAATAAACGGTAATTGCCAAATTTTCCAAATTATGCGAAAGAGGCCAGAGAGATAGCTCAGTGGAATAAGTGCTTGCCTGGCAGGCACAAGGTCTTGAGTTTGATCCCTGGTACCAACAACAACAAAAAAAGAAATCCAAATTATGTGAAAGACATTAATCTAACAGATCCACAAAGCTCAACAAACCCCAAGAGGATGGGGGTTAAAGAACAGACATTTAGGCACATCATGATCCATGCACTAATATTCAGTATAAAGAGAACAAAACAATCTTTAAGGCAGCTAGAGAACCAGCTCTCTTACATAAATAGCCAAGACTGAAACAAGGAGCACAAAGCACAGGAACAAGACTTTGTAAACATTAAAGAGGAAAAAAAGAAAAACAAAAACAAAACCACAATCAATCCATCCATCCATGCAGAATTCAATATGTGGAAAATATTCCACAAAAATGAGCATAAACAGACATTCTGAGTATGGTTTCATTTACTAAAGAACTAGAGTTAGCTGGGTGTGGTAGTATTTGCCCAGCACTCCAAGAAGCTAAAGCAAGAGGACTGCAGCTCAGTGACTTAGTGAGACTCTGTCTCAAAATAAAACAGATGGGGCCGGGGAGATGACTCAGTGAAATAAGGGCCTCCCTGGCAAGTGCAAGTGTCTGAGTTCAATCCCTGATTCTGCAAAAATAAATAAATATAAAACAGAAAAGGGCTCAGTGTGAAGGCCCCACGTTTATTACCCAGTACCATGGTGGAAAAAAAGAGTCAATAATTAATAATCTTCCAAAGCAGCTCCAGACCTAGAAGGATTTGTTGGTAAATTCTACTAAGTGGTTAAGAAAGAAATTATATTGAGTCTCCATGATTTCTTCCAGAAGACAGGAGCAAAAAGAAAGGATGTGGGCCGGGGAGATGGCTCAGTAGAATAAGCGCTTTCCTGGCAAGCTCAAGGGTCTGAGTTCAATCCCCAGTTCCACAAAAAAAAAAAAAAAAAGGTATGCTTCTTAATTTATTCTATTTGGCCAGCACCACCCAACTGCCAAAGATGTAAGAAAATTACAGATCAGTTTCTCTTATGAACATTAAAACAAAAAAACTAGCCAATTTTTATTCATTTATTTTGCAGCACTGGGGATCAAACCCAGAGGTGTTCTACCACTGGGCTACAACCACATTTTATTTTATTATTTTTTTTATTTTGAGACAGCATCTCATGAAATTCTGCAGGCTGACCTACAGTACTACTGCAAATATTAGCAAATCCAACAATGTACAAAAATAATTGTATTCTATGACCAAGTGGGATTTATCCCATATACACCACTCTGGTATAGCATGTGAAAACCATGCAATCTACCACACTGATAGGATAAACAAGAAAATCACACAACTGTATCAATAGGTACAGAAAAAGTACATGAGAAAAAGCAACTTCTACTCATAAAAATTCTCAATGAGGAATGTACAGTGACTTGCTCAGAAGTATAAGAATATACTTATAAGAATATACTCACTGTATAAGAATATCATCAAATAATCTATAGCTAACATCATACTTACAGGTGGCAAACATCAATTTATGCTAATGAGGTGACTTATGGTAGGCCCCTAGGTGAGGAAGGGGCTAGGTGGGGCTGGAGACTAAGATCTACAAAACCTCAGAACAAAATCTACATGGTTCCAGGTTGCTGACAATGTGGAGGTGCTAGGAGGATGCCATGCCCACAGATGAGAGGGACACCTTGCCCTGTGTATCTCTTCCAGCTGACTATTCACTTACTGATAACAGTTTACAGAATAATTGATAAATGTGTTTCCTTGAGTTCCATGAACTATCCTGGCAAATCAAATCTAAGGAAGGATTTGTAAGAACTCTCATTCACAGAGTCAGAAGTCAAGGTGACAGACAATTCACTGTTGAGGTGGCCATGGCCAAGAGGTCAGAAGAGGCCAAAGGGACCCAGGTAGATATACGTAAGATTCAAGCTTGTCTAAGGCCACCGGGAAAATGGTGAAAAATTCAGTTGTATTGTCAAATAGAGCAATTATGGCTTTGTTCTTTACATAAGCACTCAATTTGCTTCACACTTTGTCCTGTGTGGGCTTTTATTTCTTTTTTTGTTTGTTTGTTTGTTTGTTTCTTTTTGGGCTTTTATTCCTGAATCTTGGTGACACTCTTTAGGCTTAAACTATTGGCCTCCAAAATATCAGGTAATTGCATGACTCTTCTACTCCATTACTGCTGTAACCAGTTAAGTACTCTTATTTGGAATTAACATGATGAACATGTCTCCACTCAAACCCATCCATACAATCGCAGATAACTGTGTTAAAAATCAACAACAGGGGGCTGGGAATATAGCTCAATGGCAACACAGTATCTGCCTCACAAATGTAAGGTCCTGAGTTCAAATACCAGTACCAAAGATAAAAATAAAAATGCCCGGTGTGCTGTGCCAGCCCTGCCTGCTGGGCGCACTGTGATGGCAACTGAGACTGAGTGTGGTGGTGCGCACCTGTAATCCCAGCACGTGGGAGGCTGAAAACAGGAGGATCGCTATGAGTCCCACCTGTGTACTGAGACCCTGTAGACCCTGTACTAAATACATTAAAAAAAAAAAAAGAATGTCATGCCCATTTTATTTTAGGCAATAAGAGAAACCTAAACTACCCAAGAGCTTAACAACTACCTCTTCCCTGCTTTCCCTATTCCAGGTTAGAGGAAAATCCTAATAAAAGTCACAGTGATAACAAACAATACTGACCTTTTTTTTGGTATTTATCTTGAAAACATTGGAAATTTGGACACAAAAAAGTGTATACAAATATGCACGGAGTGTTCTTTGCAGAACTGCTCATTATGGGAAAAAAAATCCCAGAAATTTTTCATTTTCAATTTCATAAATAGGTCAACTGAAAAAATTATGGCTTGTCCTTACTTAGAAAACAACAGTTATAGAGTTAAGATTTTTATTACTGACATGCAAGTACTTATAAGACAAATTTTTAAATGGAAGAAAGCTATAACTACAATATATATAGTATCACTTCATATGTATATAATTAGAAATAACTAATGTTTTAAAAACTTACAACACTGACTGCAATCTGATCTATTCATGTTACAAAGAAACAGAATTCTGTGAGAAAGAGATCAAGATTTCAAGATTTCTAAATAATGACCAACTGAAAAGCCAACTCCTCATTCTGGAAGTGAGTGTGGCTTCCCTAGCAGAACCCTATATTCTCAAACACAAAAGACGGAACCCTCTGTATCCCTCTGCTTGAGATTTTGCTGTTTAATAATTTATATGAAGAGTATCTGGGTCAAAAAAAAAATCATATATATGTAATACTTTATAGATTGTTATGTGCTTTTATACAGATTTCATTTTATCCTAATGACTCAGGAAGGAAAAATAACCCTAAAAATGTAAAAAAAAAGAAAGACAGAAAGACAGACAGACAGACAGACATAGGTTAAGAGTACTCTTAGCTGAACAGGTTGGTACACACCTGCAACCCTAGCATGCTGAGAAGCTGAGGTAAGAGGATCAAACAAAGCCTACCCTGGTAAATGACCACCTCAGTCAAAAGGCTGGGAACTCCAGCTCGGTACAAAGGCCTTGAGTTCAATCCTCAATATAGTAAATTAAATAAATATTTAAAAATATATGTTTAGGAATATACATTCCTTTTTTTTTTTT